>CATKHJ010115840.1:0-10782 GCA_949750685.1 Vernicia montana | reverse complement strand
GATGCAAGGAAACCCAAATTTTTCTCGGACTCCCGGGACTCAAATTTTCAAAGGTATACCCCTTTGGTCTTTGAGACCCGTTGTAGTTTTTATTAAATGATAAATTCATGCATTATTTTGAACATTTTAATTTCCATCCCTTTTTAATCATTTGCTTTTATTTTTTTTGCCACTATTTGCTCAAAATTAGAGATTTATAAACTATTTTATTTACTACAAACTCCAACATAAATTTTTCATAATTTCCATTTTTTCTATTAATTTAAAAGTTATGCCTTTTTTTTTTCCTAATAAGAAAGTTATGAACTTTGTTTTTTTTTTTTTTTTGAAATGAAAGTAATGAACTTTGTTAAATATCTTACAAAGGTAAAATGCATATATTTTTGGTGAAAAAAAAAATATTTTCTCTATCCAAACACGCCCAAAACCCAATGACCTTGATTTAATAATTTCTATAGTGTTATCATATCAAAGTGCCCAAAAAAAAAAAAAAAAAAAAGCACAACTCACACTCTCAGCAGTACAAAATTATTATGCTACTCTCCTTATAAACCACTTAATCAGTCAATATTCATATTTAATAAGGTGAATCCCACATAAACATGATTTATAAAATTATATAATTAAAATTAAAATGTTATAATATCGATAAAATCTTGAATTTAAATATCATATATTAACATAATAATTTAAGATATAATTAAATTTAAGGTAAAAATTTACTGTATTAATTAAATCAGCTATAAATATTTTTAAAATTATAATCCAATTTTTTTTATAAAATTTCAAAACATTATTATTATTATTATTTAAAATTTGATTCTGATTAAAATTTAAAATTTAAATCTTTTAGATTTAAAAATAATATAACACTATTTTATTTAAATAAATTTAAATTTTTACTATTAAAATATTAAAAACTTAAAAATTTAAAATTATTATTAAAACCTAAAACTTGAAATTTCTAAACATTAGCATTATAATATAGCCGCTAAGCATAAGTTAGCTGTAGGAAATGAACTAAATACATCCTAAAACTTATTGATATATCATTATTAAATATTAAATAAATATTAGAAATAATATTATTTTCTTTATAAATAATTAAAACCAATTATATCAAATTGCAAAAAAAGAAAAAGAAAAAACAATTTGCAAAATTCGACAACTGCTACGCGCAGCAGCGAGTGTGAACTAAAAAATCCGGTTTTGGCGTTAACTTTATTTTTATTTTTATTTTCCTTCTTTAACCGTCCCTAACCTGTAGCTTTTTTCACTATTTGATTCTCGCAGAGTCGTACCAAGATTTGGTCTCATCTCTCATTCTCTCTCTCTCTCTCACATATTCTCTCACTTTCACCTACTTCTTCTTCTCTTTTCCTGCATGTAAGCTTTTTTCCTATTGTTTCTTTCCATTTCTTTTGGCCTCCATTTTTGTTTTTCTAAAATGGGTAGGTCTAATTCTTGGGTCACGCCAGTTTTTTTTTTCCTTTTTTTTTTTTGGCAGGGAGGTGGTACATTACATGTAGGGATTGAAGGGTAGCTTCAGGATCAGAAAACTACTCGGAGAGGTAAAAAGTTCATTTATTTATAGTTTACATGTGTTAAATTTCATTTCCTTTTGTTTTAAATTTGTTCTTCTTGTTCTTTGTTAATTTGGGTTATTTTGCAATTTTTTTTAGTATAAGATTTATGAATTTTTTTTATTGCTTATGGTGTTTTTTGTTTTAGTAATCTCTAATTCGACCCTAATTTTTCAGGGCTTAATCTAAATAGAAAATATAAAAAAGTACATATTATTCTGCAGTTTTGGCTTCTGGCCCCCTCTTTTTTTCTTTTTCTCTTGCTTTAGTAATGGGGACTATAGGGTCTAGGGTTTTTGCTGTTTTTAAGAATAATTAGGACTTGTTTATTTCGAAATTATTCAGTTTATGTATGTATTGAATGAGTTATATTGAAACTGGCAAGTATGTCATCCATCTAATCATAATATTTCTTCATTAGAAGAACTGTTGCTTTAGATTGTATTAATAAAAAATGCATGTGAATGTGAATATATACATATAGAGTCTGGAGGAAAATGGATGGTTATTATTGACTATTTTTCAAGAATGTGCAAATTATGGTGAGTTATTGATTTGGTTATGCTTGTATATGTTAGTTTAGATGTCATAACTAATTCAGGTGTTATAGCCTCAGGATTTTTGCACCCCGCCTCCCCAAACTGAGTGTCTTTGAATGTGTGATTGTACTAATCTGTTCTTGAAGTTATTTATTTTACTTGTCTGTTTGTGTAAAACATACTAACAATGTGAAAGTATTTTACATTTGGCATATAAATTCTTGCTATTTTATTACTTTTGCAGATAAATTTTTATTTAGTGATTCGCCCAAGACATGATTGGGGTTTTAAAGGGCTTGTTAGTGGTTGTTGCTAGTCTAGGACTTTTATCATGTCAAAAGTCTTAATCTAATGATTGAGGGACAATTGGATGCTATGTTTGTAGTTAGCTTCTTGTTGGATAAGGTACGAGGTGGAAATCAAGTAGAATCTATTGTTCCAAAACTCTGTGCTATTTTGAATTCTTATCTCATGGATTTCGTAGTAGGAGCCCTTGTTTATGGTTTTTGAATATATTATTAACAATTAGTCTATGAAAAGCACGGGGCCCTTTATGCACACTGATAACCTCTGTTTTTTTTTTGTTTGTTGCTTTGTAATAATTGGCTGCATTTGTTTCTCATTTAGTCCCTCATTTATTTCTTGACCAGCTTGAAATCTTGGGTGAAGCTGTAGCTTGCAAGGAAATGGTACTTTCTTTCTGTTCCTCTTTCTATTCCTTTTTTTAGTCAATATCCCCCTTTTATTCTTCTATAATTTTTTTATATCTTTCTTGCACCCCTGAAGTACTTTATCTTTTCGCAATCTAACTAATTGTGGACAATAAGTAATTGTCAATCGAACATATTTTTATTTTGCATTTCTTAGTTTGTCTTGCCTGCGTGCTTAAGAAAAATTTGTGCAGGATGGGGATTCTTTTTGTGCAGAGGATGACAATGTTGACTGGGACAGCGAAGATGAGCGTGAAATTGAAAACTTTGGGTTGTCTTCTTCTTCGAGTCTCACACTTCCTAGTGTGAGACTGATGGTAATTCGCTGCAACTGTAGTATTGAAAACGTTGTAGGGTAGGGGATTATCAAAAGGACTTTGTAGGATGGAAAACATTACATTTAGATGTTGATCTTTCTTTATGTGTTTATTTCATTTAATGAGTGTTCTTAATGGATGAAGTCTTACAAGATTTAACTGAATGCTGATTGATTTTTACTGTTGTACATAATTTTGTTGTTCGTTATGTACTTTATGCACTCTAAAAATCTTTTGCCCTCTTTATATTTTTAATTCTAACCTATTATCAGCATCTTTTCAAGATGATTTTGTCTTCTACATTAATTTTCTGGCCTTCTTTTTGTCTGATGCTGCTGGTTAAAAAGTCAATTGTGACCTGCATGGATGGTGTATGGAAGACCAATCAAGCAATAAATGTCTCCACTTCATAGACAAAGGGTCCAAGCTTAATCTTCTTGCTAGGCAAAACTTAAACATAATTGTTTTTCACTTTTAACAAATTGTGCATGTAATGTTGTGACTTTTTCTGTTTCAATGTTATTTTATTTTCCTGTCCAAAGCTCTTACCTTTGCTGAACATTATCTCAATCACCATATGAAAGTATGTGCGTGTGGGTGTTCCGTTGTTATTTATTCTTTATGTTTACAATCTATTACTTTTTTCTGGTTAATCTTTTGTTCTTGCAACTGTATTGTATGTAATTTCCCTGTACTTTGAGGCATATGCATGCATTTATGTTCATTCATTATATGTAGATAAAATGAGATATTCATTTTGTAACTGAGGTTTGTTTCTTGGACTCAAGGCAAGCTCATCAGTAGGTCCTTCTGGTTCAAAGTTGATAGATCATTTTGTAGGAATGGGGTTTCCTGAAAAAATGGTTGCAGAAGTAATTCAGGAAAATGGTAAAAGATCTTTCTTATTCTATTTGAATTATTTCAATACAAGCAAGCATGCATGTACACACACAAGCGCTCATGTTGAAAGCTTCATTTATAATCTGGGGTGAGTTCATTATTCAGGAGAGGAAAATGCAGATTTGATACTTGAAGCACTTCTTAAATGCTCGGTGAGTGATTCTTTGATTCTCCAAATTGCTTGTGGTTGAGAATTTTTGTAATTAGGAGATCAAAAGATGGATATTTGTCACATACTAACGCTTTATTCTATTTCTGCCTCAAGGCAAGATCATCTGCAGGCTCATCTGGCTCCAAGTTGATTGATCATTTTGTTGGAATGGGGTTTGACGTGGAAATGGTTGCCAAAGCAATTGAGGAAAATGGTAAAGGTTCTTAGTTTGCTTAGCTTCTAAGCGACATTTCTCATGTAGAAAGTTTCATCTATAACCATCTCCTGTTGAATGTCTAGGAGAGGGAAATACGGATAAAATTTTGGAAACTCTTCTCACATACTCGGTGAGATATATCTACCTTTATGCTCTACCTTATTTCTGTACAATCTTCATGCGTAGGTTTTCTTGGTATGTTAAGCAACGACAAAGCAATAGCGTCAGTAACATCTAAGTGAGTGGAATATAATGTCATCTTTGTATGTAACAAACTAACAATATTTTTGAAAGGGATCTTTTATTAAGTTTATTTCCATCAAACTCAAATCAAATATTGGGGAACTGTTTTGAAAGAGCAGTTAGTTTATCCTTGTATGTAATTCTGTACCAAGATGGATTCTTAAGAAAAATCCAGGGATTTTTTTTTAACAAATTCTTATGGCTGTTTTATCAGTGTATTTAAAATTCTAGGATTTATTTTAACAAATTCTTTGTGGCTGCTTTATCAAAATTTTTAAAACAGAGCGTTTTTTATTTTCTCAATCCTGCACTTGGAACTGTTACATTATAAGATTATTTTTGTGGAGCTTATCGCTAGTTTAGATTGTTGACAAAATGGTCAAACTAGCCTTCTGTGTGGTTTGTCAATGTCAAAGACTAGCTAATCATTTGCACTGTATAGTTGTGG
The DNA here is from genome assembly GCA_949750685.1 of Vernicia montana. Lineage (NCBI taxonomy): Eukaryota > Viridiplantae > Streptophyta > Magnoliopsida > Malpighiales > Euphorbiaceae > Vernicia > Vernicia montana. The sequence goes on along the minus strand of CATKHJ010115840.1, from coordinate 5,674 downwards.
TTCTGAAAAAGAATGATGGCTGTTGCCTGGTTAGCTAGATAAGTCGCATAGAGTCTCAAGAAACCTTGCTGATATGGTGCTCAAACTAGACATTTTAGGTTCTAGAGAGGCCGTCTACATTGTCTAGGTCAGCCATTGAACCAAAAAGGACAAATAAAAAGAAAAAAAAACATGTGTTTACTAAATCATTACCACTATGTCTTCATTGGTTTATTCTCTTCGAGATTATCTCCTATTATACTTATATTTCTCTAATACACAAGATTGTCAAAGAGAATCAAAAAAAGAAAGGAATGTAAATTTGGTATGATCCTTCTTTGGACATAATGAGCATATGAAAAATGGTATAAACATCAATATTGTATGAAATTCTGTCCTTTTAAACTTATCACTGCCTTATTTGTGTGAGGGGGCTAATCAATGAGCTTTGTGGTTAAGATCAGTCACATAATGATTATGATTCCAAATGGTCATTCATCATGTTCATTTATGTTTAATTGCTCTTCATAACTTAGTCAGATGCTGCTTTTCTGGTTTCTGTTAGAACTATTAAGTATTAACCTTTAGCATTTAATGGTCATCCTTTTAATTTTGGCAGGCAATTGAAAAGTCTCCTCAAGAGCAGCCGCATGTCGAATCTGATGATTGGTCTTCAGAGTGCAATGGGAGCTTGGATGATTTTTCAGACATAGATAGTTTTGAAAATGAGGTACTTATCTTTTTGGCTGTACTAATTAGTTAGGCGGTTGTTATATGGACATGTAGACATATTCAATAGACTAATGCAACATATTGTAGTCTTGTTTAACATGTTTGAACTCCTAAAGATGTTTTTTCCTTATCTGCCCAGATAACTAAAAGCTTAGAATTTCCACTAATACATGCACTTGTGCATTAGGATATTTTTTCAGATGTCTGATACCATGTGCACAAATTTCTTTCGAGTTGTATGAGGAAATGGAATTTTTATTCTTGGAAATGCATTAACATTTGGTGTTCTAATTTATCCCTGTTTAGGATATTGTGAAATCTGAGCCTGATGAAGGGAACACTTTGCTGTTCTTAGCAAGGATGGGTTACACAGTAGACGAAGCTTCAATAGCCGTAGAGAGATGTGGTGTGTATTATATCTTGTGGTAATCTTTTAATGGTTTAGAATGTTTCTCTCTGCAAATGTAAGGAGTAATTGCCTTGCTTTTGATCTTCTTATCAATTATACTCTTAATCTTCTGAAGTGGGGTTTTAAAGGGTTTCAGCAAAGGGGGGTGTGATTATTTCTCAATCATGGACCAAGATGAGACGCTCATTTTTTACCTTTCTGTTTCTTTTGTAAGAATCATTGTTTTTCTTGAAATAAAGTCTGAAGATTATATTATTCACTGGTAGATGTGTTTTCTAATTGTGGCTGTGGTTGATGTGCTATTCTTTGATTGTTTATGGTAGTAATCGTAGGACAATGATACAAGTTAGACACAGCAGTAATGGAGTTACATAGCAACCAGATACAACTTGTTTTGGTTGCCAATTGTTGGTCTTGGACTAGAATTTACATGTATGGCTTCTTTTTAGGATAGATATTGCTATAATATATAAAAAATGAATTGGTGTTTGTCATTACTGTTGTGTGTTAGGGGTTAATTTGTGCTAAAATTGATGATGAGTAAAAAAAGATCCTGGATGAAGTTAACCCCTGGTTTAGGGGCTCTTTCATGTTTCCTCTTGCTAGATATTTATTTATGGAAATGAAATATAATTTGGTTCAGTGTCTGAATCTTTCAAGGAAAATTGTCCTGCTAAGAAATTTACTGCTTGGAATTTAGATCTTTTTTTAAAATGTGGGTACTATATTCTGTAATTTACTTGTTATTGTTTTTCCTGTTTGTTGAGTGCTATGAATGGTACTTAATTTTGGCCCCTTTGATCTATACCTTTTAACCAATCTAAGCTAAAGTTTCTTTGAGCTGAACTAGCAGTTTTGCCTAAAAATTAGGAACGCGTGTACAAGTGCTTACTAGTTACTACTGCAATTACTTTTAGTGCTATCAACCATGCCATATTTTGCTTTTTCCTGTTTGATAGGAGGTGAAGGATCAAAGAGAGGAACTTGCTGTATTTTGCGATGAACTGTTTTCATTTTGTCCCCAGCATTCGGTTCTCTTAAATACCTGATGCAATGCTTCCATTAAGGCACAAAGGATGGTTGTGTTGATACTGCTGTACAATGCACTAGCATTTGCTTCTGATTACTTTGGTATCTTCTATTCTGCTGTGCAAAAATTTGATCCTTCCATGTCTTGATGTGCCATAACAAGTGATCAAATGAACTGTGGACTTTATGAAATTTTCTTGAGTTGCATGTTTGTTGTGTGAATTGAGTATCTCTTTCTTCTTTTTCTCTTTCTTTAAACTATATACTGTTCAAATGTTTCAGGACCGCAGGCCACAATTGCAGAGCTAACAGATTTCATCTTTGCTGCCCAAACGGCAAAGGATGCTGATGCTTCCTTTCCAGAAGAGAAGGTAATTTCTTTCCTCTTATTAGACATCTGAATATATGATGCATATTAAAATTTTCTTACAAGTCACAGTTGTTTTGTATTTATTCTGTTCAATTATCTGCCTCCAATTTAATAGCCAAGGATAAAGCATTTTGATGATGATTATCCTAAACACAAGAAGAGGAGCTTTTATGATTATGATATGTGGAAAAGAAAAAAGCAGATGAGATTGGACAAGAAACTGCTGCATGGAGATGATGAGATGATTCGACTCCCAAATCCTATGGTTGGATTTGGTGTCCCCAATGAACCTGCCATTGTAACTCATAGAACTCTTCCTGAAGCTGCCAATGGGCCTCCCTATTTCTACTACGAGAATGTTGCACTCGCTCCTAAAGGGGTTTGGACCCAAATTTCAAGATTTTTATATGATGTGGAACCAGAATTTGTGGATTCAAAGTATTTCTGCGCAGCTGCAAGGAAAAGGGGCTATGTTCACAATCTTCCTATCCAAAATAGATATCCTCTTCTTCCACTACCTCCATACACTATACATGAAGCGCTTCCCCTGACAAAGAAATGGTGGCCTTCATGGGACACCAGGACAAAACTAAATTGTCTGCAGACCTGCATTGGAAGTGCAAAACTGACAGAGAGGATCCGCAAAGCCCTTGAGGACTATGAAGGAGACCCACCTTTACCTGTCCAGAAGTTTGTTCTTGATGAATGCCGCAAATGGAATCTGGTCTGGGTTGGCAGGAACAAAGTTGCTCCACTTGAACCAGACGAAGTAGAAATGCTTTTGGGTTTCCCAAGGAACCACACAAGGGGAGGTGGATTAAGTAGGACTGAGAGATATAAATCACTTGGTAACTCATTCCAGGTGAGGTTATTGTGTAATTTTTATAATCTCTATATATAAAATATCTTGTGCAAGATATGGCTCAATTTTGCTTGCATTATTCCTTTCTTAAGTTTCATCAACGATCTTATATGATTTGTAGTTGTATGATTATTTTTCCCCCTTCAGCATATTTTCCTAATTGTATTATCTTTGCTTGTAAAGTATTCTCAATTCTTTACTGTATATGACCTTATGCTTGGAGAGTAAACCTGTTTCAGATCGACACTGTTGCCTACCATCTGTCAGTTTTGAAAGACTTGTTCCCTGGAGGTATCAATCTTCTCTCTCTTTTTTCTGGGATTGGTGGTGCAGAAGTTGCTCTTCACCGGCTTGGTGTTCGTCTGAAGAACGTAGTGTCAGTTGAAATCTCAGAAGCAAATAGAAATATTATGAAGTGCTGGTGGGAGCAAACTAACCAGACAGGGACTTTGATTGACATTGCAGACGTGCAACACCTGAATTCTGACCGGTTAGAGCAATTGATGAACGCATTTGGCGGATTTGATCTTGTTGTGGGTGGGAGTCCATGCAATAATCTTGCAGGTAGCAACCGACACCACCGTGATGGCCTGGAGGGTAAAGAATCTTCCCTTTTCTATGATTATTATCGTATTCTAGACTCGGTCAAGGATATAATGACTAGAACTTGATGAATTCATGTAACTAATTTGCTTGTATCCTGTGCTGAATTGAGATTTTTCACTTTGATTTCCCATTTTTTCTAAGTTTAATATTGATACAATGGTTAGCAATTGTTCTAAGTTTACATTTGTGTAATGATAATTGAACTTTCAGAACAGAGGGAATTTATCTTGTTGCAATTCCTATGCTGTTAATGTATTCTGAAACTGAGATTAATAAAATGGAAAGCTTTAGTCTACTTGACAGGACGAAGCTGCTTTCTTTCAGAAGTAGTAATTTTTATCAGGTAAAATCCAGTTCCTGATTTTTTGAGAAGCAAGGTAGGTTGCTTATTTACCTGTTTGATGCCTGCTGCCAATTACAATATTCTGCAAACGAGTTAAAGAAATTGCACTCCAAGGTAGCATTGTTGAGTTGAAACCATTGTCTTCTGATTGTCTGATAATTTGCAAGAACTTATTTCTTGATTTTGGCAAGCATGTCCAGTTTTGATTCTTATGGTGCTTAGAAAGAACTTTGTTGGAACTTTTTTAAAATTTTAGTTGATCATTACAAGAAAAGAAAATGTGTGAAACAAAAAATGCTGTTGGTTTAGTTAGTTGCTACAATAAATAGAGTAATTGAATATTTGGTAAATTTGGTTTGGATTGATATTCGAACTTGAGATTTCAAGTACCACTGAATGCTCATGGAATTAGATTAGACTGGATTTTGATTTTTAATTTGATATTAGGCTGAAAAGTGGTGATCTTAGATTAGACTTGAGTCATTCTTTCGAAAAATTGAAACAAAGTAAAAAAATTCAAATTCAACTCATACCAAATTTAAAAGAGAAAATTACACCGAATACGTTGTTTTTTTTTTTTGCCAAAAATATCATTTATAGGGCGACTCAAATTTTTTTTTCAAAAATATCACTTGTTTTCTTTTTCACTTTTCTTCATTTTTTGGTCCAATATTGCAGTACCCACAGATGGTTTTGCTGCAAAAAACCATGATCTGATCTTTCAATCGATGTCTCTGGAGTAATCTACCAACAACTTAATTGGAAAAACAGACTTCGATTTAGTACTGTCTACAAATCTTGGAACACAATCCACAACATCCTTAACACACAGCCATGGCTAATATCTTATTTTCAAGAGTCTTACCTTTAAATTCAGAGGTCCTCCTCTGTACAAATTTCTACACCATTAAAATAGATGATGACAAAATTCAATCTTTTTCCAGATGTGAATATAATTGCTTCAAAACAAGGTTGGTTGCTCGTTGTAATCCCTTTACTTCCCAATTCAATCAGTTGCCAAATTTCTTCGATTTCGATTCGGGTTCAAACCCTAAAGCCACATTCTCTGCTCCTGTAAATTCCCCAGATTGTGTGATTTTTGTTATAAAATGTGGTGAATCTATTTCAATTAGTTTACATTTTTATGGTTGTAGATCTTGGAAAGAGTATAAATTTGACAATCATGGTTTAATTTAGTGCAAGGATGTGACTTACACTGAGAGAAAAATTCTATGGTGTGTTTAATAATGGAGTTTTGGGTTGGATGATCATAATTGGAGTTTAGTAGATTCATTCTTGCTAATTGCTAATTGTGGGTTGGATTATGCGTGTCGATTGTTGGAT
>CATKHJ010115804.1:0-19272 GCA_949750685.1 Vernicia montana | reverse complement strand
TAATTTTTTTTCTCTTCTGTTACTTATAACATATATACCTATATTATTATTATTATTATTATTATTATTATTATTATTATTATTATTATTATTACCAAAACAAATATTTTTAGTTAATATCTATATTTTTATTAAAATTTAATACTCATTCCATTTTTAAATCCATACCTTACAATATATTTATATATATATATTTTTACAAATATATCTTTATTTTCAAAATAATTTATCTATTCATAATATATATTTATTAAAATTTTAACACACAATTTCTTAATTTTTATAAAAATATATTATAACAAACCAAACTTTTAAATATTTTATTTCATAAAATATACTCATTACCTTAAATATATCAATTTAAATATCAACTTATAATATACATAATCATTTTTCTTACTTAAAATAAAATTTAGAAATTTTGAAAATTTCGGGTTGTTACAAATTGGTTGTAGAACCTAAATGTTAAAGCAAGAAAAGTGCCAAGGAAGTAAATGAATATCCGTAATGTTTGTGCTAGATGCTCTATTGGAGCAAAAGAGAAGATGTGAGTATGTAATATTTTAATATGGTATGAGTGTTTGCCCTTGAATTACCACTCATTTGATACACATTAATCATTGAAAGCCCTAGCTCTTATTGCATATACATGCTAAACAATCATTGATATTCAAAACTCTATGCTAGGGTCATACTTGATGGCCTTTGGCCTACTTGCAAAATCCATTAATGGCCTTGACCTACTTGTTATTTCAATGATGGTCTTTGGCCTAACTGTTATACTATCGATTCAATTGAACATTTCAAAGTTCATTTGAACCCATTATTGAGATTATAAAACCTTATTGATACTGTATTGACTATGCATATGATTTATTGTTCATATATTATGAACTTTCTTTAAATGATATTCTTGATAAGAAGAAATTCCCAACTGATGTGAGGTAATACATCAAATCTGTGCACATGGTAAAAAGCCAGCGGATAAGGTGGGCGTATCTACCTCAGCTAGGAGGGGTGGTCCTAACCGTGAGACCTGATCAGTCTTACGCTATGTATTACTGTTTATGAGTGAGCAAAACATTAACCACCACTCCTGTTAATTTCACGTGGGAAACAAATCGTTTCTGAATTCTATTGATTTTTGCTAAATTATTCATAAATGAAACCTTTATTGAATAACTGAAAAATAACCTTTCACTTATACCTTTTTGGTATTAAATTTCCATTTCTAATATACATATATATATATATATATATATATATATCTTTTTTTCCTGCCGACATATAATGTTAAAATATTACATTCTCACTGAGTATATCTCACCTTTTAGTGGTTTACAACTTTTCAGGTAATACTGAAGGTAAAGTAAGGTAATTCTCAAGTTTCATTTCTCCGCTTGATATTTTCTTTGGTGCAAATGGTTATCTTGATTTTTGAATTATAAAGCTACTGTATCTTGAAGAGTTAAGTTTAGAGCTCTATGGTTATTATGATTCATAATCCTTATTATTGAAGATTATAGAATTCTAATTATGGTCGGTAATAGTATTGTAATGGCATTGAATGTAATGAAAGATAATTGCTAAGAATGAATGATGATATGCACTATAAATGCTAATAGCATTGGAGGATTGTTTATATGCTTTAGGTATCTTTCTGAGATATGTTATATATATGAATATGAATTTACAGGTTATGATATTGAATATATGTTCATTGTGTAAGGTACTAAATATAGCATGAAATAGTGGGTTCTACGAGTTTAGGTGATTTTATATCTCCTTATGTCCTAAGACCATCACATCTCAAAGACGGAATGTGATAATATGCTCTCTGTAAGAATTTCCATAAATTGCAATTTATAGTAACGCTTGTTACAATTAAGTAATGGGCGTTGCTTTCCTCTTTTCCTTATTTTTTAAAATGTAAGTTTACACATGCAAAATCAAAGAATTCGACACATACATGATTAACATGAGCTTGGGGTATTATATGGTCGATCCGATAAAGGCTAAACTGCTGTTGGCTTCTCGATCGGTGCGGTCATTGTTGTTCTTTGTTTCGTGCTCGTTGTCACTGTTTTAACTTATTATTACATACCGCCTATAGTAAAAGTTGGTTAACTTTTTTTTTTTTTAGTATTTGGTCGCCGAGAAAATGTAGAAAAAATAAAAGAGAGTATGAAAATTGAAATTAGCATTTATTAAATTTAGGAGAGGGTACTAAATAGTGTACTAATTATTTTGGTGGGAAACAAAATTGCTCGGTAAAAAAAATACTCCACATCAGCTAAAAAAAACTAAATAAATCATATTTTTTCCACATAATTGCGAGTGTATTGTAAGCGTTACCAATTTACATAATTGGGCATTGTATATTGACTTTTTTTTTTTTTTTGATAAGTTTAAATGTTAAATTAGTTATTTTTGAGGTACACGGTAAAATAACTTTTCGTGTCAAGTTGAGTGACAAAAATATGCATTTGGCCTTAATATTGCAACGTACTCGCGTGAGTTTCTGCTGTAACACCCGACAAAATCATCCGATCGAACGTCCCATAATTCTTTAGACCAAAAATTATCATGAACGGCGTACGTCTAATACTCTGAAGTAAACGTCAAAAGGCTCTCAAAGCTTTAAAAATAAATAAATAAATAAATCAATCCAAATCCAAACCCCACCAGAGAGTCCCAACCCTACCAAAAATCTTCACAACTCTCAGAAAACCCCAATCCTTTCGCAACGTCCACGTGCTTTCCATGCTTGATCGTCTTCTTCCACCTAGCCCACGGCGCACGTTAACCTTCACCACACTCTCTGTCAAAACCCTAATGTCCGATTTCATTTTCATTTTTCTGTAAATTGTCAATAATAAAAAAATGATGGGATCAGAAAATCAAGGCTTTGAAGAAGCTCATCTATACGCATCCAGAGAAGAAATGGAAAGCCTTGTTTTAGATGAGCCATCCAATAATAGCAGTAACGGTACCAAATCCTTTTCAGATTACCGTAGTGCCATGTCATCACCCGCCGACGCTCACCACCCTTTATCTCCGCCGATGCTTACTGCGCCGGCTGACTCTGATCCCTTGCTCACTCCACCACCTTATCTTTATCTTCGAAACCCTAACGTTGCTACTGATAACACTTCTTACATCGAACCGCCGTCTTATGCTGATGTCATTTTCAGTCCGTTTGATGAAAATACCGTCAACGATATCAACGGTGTTGATAGCTCCTGTCGGTCTTCCGATTCTTCTGCTTCTCTCTCACGGTCACCGTCCTCGAGCTCTGGTTATATCAAAATAACGGTTTCAAATCCGCAGAAAGAGCAAGAAACTTCTAATTCTCTCGTTCCAGGTGGTAATACTTATGTTACGTATCTAATTACGACGAGAACGAACATACCTGGATTTAACGGATCTGAATTTAGTGTTCGGAGGCGATTTAGAGACGTTGTTACTTTGTCAGATCGATTATCAGAGTCATATCGAGGGTTTTTTATCCCGCCGAGACCAGACAAAAGTGTGGTGGAGAGTCAAGTGATGCAGAAGCAGGAGTTTGTGGAGCAAAGGAGAGTAGCATTAGAGAAATACTTGAGGAGACTTGCTGCGCATCCAATGATAAGGATGAGTGATGAGCTGAAAGTATTTTTACAGGTTCAAGGGAAGCTGCCATTGCCAACAAGTACTGATGTGGCTTCAAGGATGCTTGATGGTGCAGTGAAGTTGCCTAAGCAGTTGTTTGGAGAGAGTGTAGCAGTGGCGCCACATGAAGTGGTGCAGCCTGCAAAAGGAGGGAGGGATTTGTTGAGGCTGTTTAAGGAGTTGAAGCAGTCGGTAGCTAATGATTGGGGAGGATCAAGGCCGCCAGTTGTTGAGGAAGATAAAGAATTTTTGGAGAAGAAAGAGAGGATGAATGATCTTGAGCAGCAACTCAGCAATGCTTCTCAGCAGGTGCTTTTGTAATTGTAAATATATTTGGTTCACTGATTTGAAAAATGTACTTTTTTCAATTGTCTGATTCTGTATTTTGGACTTTAGAATGATTGTGTTCTGGAATTTCTTAATAGGCTGAATCGCTAGTGAAAGCACAGCAAGATATGGGGGAGACAATGGGAGAATTAGGATTAGCGTTCATAAAATTGACTAAATTTGAGAATGAGGAGGCTATCTTTAACTCCCAGAGGGTGAGGGCTGCTGACATGAAAAATGTGGCAACAGCTGCAGTCAAAGCAAGCAGATTCTACCGGGAGCTAAATGCTCAGACTGTCAAACATTTGGTACATTGCAGAAACTTTTGTTAGGTGTTGCATTTTGGAATTTTCTAATAAGTTCTATTGTGTGATTGAATCTATATGTATGAAGTATCATTTCCTTTTACCTGTAAATGAATTCTACACAGGATGGATTGATTACATGTGTTACACAAGAATGGGTATTTGTCACATCTTTACTTAGCTTTTGTTTGAATTTGGCAGGATACTCTTCATGAATATCTTGGGCTGATGTTATCTGTCCATGGTGCATTCTCGGATCGTTCGAGTGCTTTGCTGACTGTGCAGACTCTTCTATCAGAATTGTCCTCATTGCACTCAAGGGCTGAAAAACTTGAAGCTGCATCGTCAAAGATATTTGGTGGCGACAAGTCAAGGATACGCAAAATAGAGGAGCTGAAAGAAACCATAAGAGTTACTGAGGATGCAAAAAATGTTGCAATCAGAGAGTATGAAAGGATCAAGGTATCATATTTTTCACTTCTTGTCTCGCTTATGATCTTCCAACTTACAACTTATGAATGGATGATCTTTTATCAATCTTCCAACTTGTGATCTATATCAATCTTTTATCTCTCTTATGATCTTCCAACTTCTTAAATTTTAGCATGTTAGCATGCAAAAGATCAAATTAGAGCTAGATTTACAAAAACCTGTGTGTTCTTTGTTCCCCATTTTGAAAAGCTGTATTTACCATCCATTACATGAAAAGTAAATTGAAAATAATATGACCCATGATCTAAGCCACAAGTGATAGATAAAGAATCAAATTAATCGATAAAATGACTAATTATAAGAGCAATGTTGCTTAATTCCCAGCTGTCGCCTTAAGTCCATGCGCATAATGCCTATAGACATGTCCAGAATTCCCAATGAAATGACTTTCATCAAGCTTGCCCCTATGGCTTGCTGATGAAGATCCTTAATCTTTACTGAGTACATGGTCTTAACTCGTAAAAATTAGTTGATTTTGGGCATAATATGTGCTGATAGCAAAACAGGATTTGGGAGGAGCATTTTAAGGATTGCACCTTTTTTGTTCTTTCTATACAAGGATAGAAATAGTTTTATTAATACTTTACTTTGTTTTGCCTACAAATTTTTTTTGGAGTATCAGGCCTGAAAATTAGTATGTCTAAGAGTGGTTTGGTTGACATCAATTATTTTGCAACTGGTGGTGTTGTCTAATTTGGCATCTTTTGTGGGTTTTGTGGTTCAAGATTGGTCAATAATCACATAGGTGTTCCTTTGGGGGTAATCCTAGGTCTATGGCTTTACTTTGGATCCCGTGGTTGTCAAAATCTTTGAGAGATTGGTCAATGGAAGGGCGGTATATTCTCTCTTGGTGGTTGTATAACTGTTATACAAGCTTGTTTGCCTAGCCTTCTTTTGAATCAGTTTTTTAACCATTTTAAGATTCCTGTGGGTGTTGCATTGGAAATTGAAAAGTTGGTGAGTTACTTTCTTGATGTGGGAGAGTAGGAGAGATAATGTTGTTAATTGGAAGTTGGTGTGCAAGCTTGTGCCTTAGGAGGGGTCGGTTAATTGGGTATGAAGGATAGGAATACAATAAAATTCAAATTCTAAAACTTAAGCTTAAAATTATGATCCGGATTTAATATAGGATTTAATGGGTAATTATAGAGTATTTCTGAGCTCATTGAGAGTTTTATTTATGCGTATATTAAAAACAAAAAGCTGCTGGTCCAGTATTTCAAGAATCAGGGATTCAATTTTGTATTTTTGGCCTTGCTAGAAAATTTCTCTCTATTTCTTTAGGAGTCTTTATTCTTATAGGCTTAGGAGTTGTTTTAAAGTTCCTTTCTTAAAGGTTTAAGACTAGTTTAAGTCTATAAATACCTAGGATCGTAATGTTTTTAATTCAGTTTTTCAGTCAATTAAAATTACCAGCAATTGTGCTTCTTCGAGTTGTGTGATGTAATTCAACACTAGATGTGATGCCATGAAATTTTGGGTATGATGCCTAAGGATGTTTAGGTGTGATGCCATGGGGCCTTGGATATGTTGTCTGAGGAAGTTTAGGTGTGATGCTTAAATTAATTTCTTCTATTTTACTATTTTTGCTACTAATTACAAGTCACTTTTCATGGGTACTGTTCACAGTACCACAACAGCTCCATAGTCTCCCTTTATCCTTGATTTTTGCGTCTTTAACTTTCTCCCATACAATCCCTAATTAAGTACCTTGCATATTTAATCCATTCTAGCTCTCCCCCAAGATTGACAGATAATCTGATCTGCAAGCTGTCCTACGTCATTGGGTGCCAAAAAATGTGGCTGTAGGTAACTTGTTATGTTGTTATTCTATCCTCTGTAGTCTCTGACATAAGGGAATTAAGAACAAATTTTTACTTTTCGAAGTCCTTGGAAGTTCATATGACAGGTATCTCACCCATTTTTCCATGGATCAAATATAAAGTTAGGAATGCGTCTATTAGTTCTTCTGGGAAGAGATTTGGACAGGAGAAAAAATAGTTTTTGTGGTCCTTTATGGGTTTCTTTTGAATGACACCTTGAAGGATTTGGTGCATTCCATTTATTAATCTTATAATGTGATATCATCCTATCTCCCATTCCATTTGGGAGGGTTTAGTACAAGTAAGATACTAAGATAGTGCTCTCCTGGGTAAGTGGTAGCATGAATAGGAAGTGCTTAATTTCCAGCTGATTAACTTGAACGTACTAACATTCAGCTCCAAAAGCAAGTCCAGTACTTGAAAGAAATAAAGGTGCAAGTGTTAATGGCCATGCTGAGCCGTTTCCTATTTTTGAGTGCTTATTCTTTCCTAAGAAATACCAAAAAGTTTAGCATCTATAATGATCGTAAAATTAGGAAGTAAATCAAATGAATTGGAGGTGTTGGTGGAGAAGTTGATAAATGGTGGATAAGTCCTCACTTTCTAGAAGGTCTGGGCAATTCTTCCATTTCAAGTCCTGTGAGATCTGTCAAGACCAAAGGTTATGTTATGAACATAATGTAGGGAAAGCTAGTAACATGCTCAAAATAAACTTACTTGATGTTGATTTTCATGAACTGTGATACTCTTAACTTCTTATCAGTGTTCATTTGGAAAAATTCTGTTATTTATTATTGAAGCGGAGAGCTGTAAAAAATTTGTTTTGCTAGTATATGGGTAAAAGGATTCCAAATTGCTGTTATGTTTGAGGGATTAAGCAATTCCTTAACTTCCTAAATGCAATCATCATGAGTTTGTGGATACTGGTTATTCCTTGGAGGAGATTTTGGCAATAAATTTTGATATTCACTGCTCAATAGGAGTCAGCTTATTAAATGTTATATCTGGTTCTCAATGTGTGTGGCAAGGCCTGCTTTAAAACACTTCTTTGTCCTTCATTCAGGATTCTACTGTAGGGATGTGAAAAGTAAGTCCTACATTGATTAGATGCTAGGAGTCAGGGTCTGTTCTTTGTAGAAAGGGACTTTGCCCATTTCATTCATCCCAACTTGGTGATGAATGCAGTGATTAAGGAGACTTGTCAGCAAGTGGGCCAAGTTTTTAGACTGGCCCAAAGAATTAATGGTCTTGTATGTATGTATGAATATATGTGATATATATCTTCGTAGTTTGCAATAAGCAGAAAGGAACCTATTCAGATTTTGATAAATTGTAGTTTTGGTCCTTGAACTCTTCAAGGGAATGTAGAACTGATTGTCCAGCTTAATGTTTGGTTATAATTCCAGTAATGTGAGGTTATGCAATGGTTTTATATTTGGATTAGAGGTTAGATATCTAGTGCACTTGCTTAGCACATTAGTGGATGGATAATCTTTGGCAACATGGCAAAGAAGGGTTACGCATTCCAAATCTTACAATGCATATCAGGTTAAAGGCGTGGGTGATAAAAGGGCCACAAATAGTCTATCAGACCCTAAGTAGCATTCTTAGGATATCGGTTTATTTTGTTTTACAGTTACTTTATCCCTCTCTCTTCTTTCTTATATCCACCAGAACATAGTGTTTTGGCACGTAAATCCATTCAATTGACTCAGGAGGATTACGCAACATGGCAAAGAAGGGTTACGCATTCCAAATCTTACAATGCATATTAGGTTAAAGGCGTGGGTGATAAAAGGGCCACAAATAGTCTATCAGACCCTAAGTAGCATTCTTAGGATATCGGTTTATTTTGTTTTACAGTTACGTTATCCCTCTCTCTTCTTTCTTATATCCACCAGAACATAGTGTTTTGGCACGTAAATCCATTCAATTGACTCAGGGGTGAAGTTAGCCAATATGTACTCAAGTAGTTCTGTCTTTGGTGTTTGCTAGTTTGCCTTTGCAGTAATTTTGGTCCTGATTCTAGCTGCCATTTAATATCTGAAATTTATTTTCTGATGGCATGAATAATCCTGTCTTGTGCTGTTTGTGATGGAATCTTTATGAATTTTAAGTAGGGATGTCTAGCTTATCTAGTCTTGATATTGCGATTTATGAAAATCTCTGTAGATATTGCATTTATTCAAACCTCAACTCTCAACCCCAGAACCATATTTGCATTCTAATAATCTCTCTTTTACATGCACACGCACAACACATGCCGTGGTTTTATAACATCCATTTTCAGTGTACATTTGCTTTTAAAGTTTAACTCATCTATGCCCTTTTCTTTTAAGTATAAATCTTGCAATTACCGCGACAATCTAATTGCAGTAGAATAACAGGAGTTAACTAGAAAGGCTCTGTTATTTTCTGTGTACATTTTCTTTTCAAGTTCAATGATTTACTTGAAATTTCTCATCTATGCACTGTTTCTTGAGTGTAAATGTTGCTATTAGCTTAATGAGAATCTAATTGCAGGAGAATAACAGGAGTTAACTAGATAGGCGCTGTTATTTGCAGTGTACATTTGCTTTTCAAGTTTAATGTTTTCCTTGAAATTTCTGATCTATGTGCTGTTTCTTGAGTATAAATGTTGCAATTAGCTGAATGAGAATCTAATTGCAGGAGAATAACAGGACTGAACTTGAAAGGCTTGACAGAGAAAGACATGCCGACTTTTTGAACATGTTGAAGGGGTTTGTACTGAATCAGGTAATGTTGATAGAGGATAACATAATCTTGGTACATGGATTGGTTTTTTGGAAGTGACTTGTGCTTATAGCTTAACTTTTCTTAACTTTCCTTTGAACTTCTGTTCTTGGGCTAAATTTGATCTTGTGAGTTCTGAATTAGATTTGCAAGATCTGATAGAATGTGCTAGAGAACTTGATTATTTCATAAATACACATCAGTTCACCCAAAGCTACTATACTCGAGTGGTGGAGGGAGTATCTTTTGCTTACATCCATAGATTTGCTTGCACTTATAGATGGACCTTTTTAACCAATGTAGTAAGTGCTTTAGGATTAAAATGCACTTGGATAGGCACTGGGCCATGTCTAGTAGTTGAGTGCTTAGGGGTGGCAAATGGCTGGGTTATGGTGGGTATGGGTTGGGTTTAAATGGATTGGGTGGTATGTCACTCATTTACCCATTTAACTATTATATGGGTACTCATACCCATTTAACTTATACCCACTCTAACCCACTCATTTACCTATTTATTATATAAAAATAATTTATTCTAGGCTTAATGCATATTTTCTCCCCTAAACTTGGCACTATTGTTCATTTTGCTTCCTGGACTCTATGAATAACTAATTTAATTATCAAACTTGGCAAATTGGCAACATCAAGCCCCTAAATGTCCATTAGTGAAGCGCATATGTTTCACGCGGGCTGAGGTGGACCAAAGTTGGATAATCTCAATTTTTTTGGTTGATGTGAAATTTTACTGTTCTGCCCATAGTCCCTCTCTCTCTCTCTCTCTCCAAAATGCCTTCACACACAGTCTCTCTATCCATTTCTGATTTGGGTTTTTTTTTTTTTGCCGTTTAAGATTCTGGGTAGTGTTTTTTTTTAAATGAATAGTTGACCATTGGATCGGAGAAGAAATGACTAGCGATCAGCTTTCCGGTTGCTCTGTTTTGATAAGTGATTTTGAGTTAAAGAACTGTAGCTTGCAATGTTCCATTTTCAATCTCTAGTACTCATGCCGGTCGATTTAGATAATTCCTCTATGGCTTCCGGTGAAGCTAGCATCTCTTCCTCAGGTAACCAGCCTCCATCCCCCAAATCAACAGTCACCGGCAAGAAAAAGCGAAACCTCCTTGGAAACACATTGCAAACTGTATCCAATTATTCACAGCCTCAACAGCGCCCCAAGCTCCTCCTTCACACTCAACCTCAACACTACAACAACAATCCACACGAACGCCAAATTCCACAACACATTGATCACAATAATTGGCTTAGAGTAAGCCCAGTCGCTCTGGTGCTCCTCGAGCTGCTCTGTTGCATTTTCACGAACCCGGATAGAGGGCTCCCGCAACGTCATGTGCATGTTTTAGATATTCAAATCACAAAAAGCTCAATTTAAAATTTGGAGAGTTAGATTTTAAATAGCCATTTGAATTAGGTTTTTAGGTTTTGTTTTTGAATTTGAATTGAAGGAATTGCTATTTGGAATTGGGTTTTTTTTTTTTTTTTTTTGATTTGGATTTTTCATTATATAATTATTATATCTATTTCCACATCAAATCAAATTTTAAGTGTTCACGTGCCTTACCTTAGGCATGCAATCACATTCAATGCTGACTAGACATTTAGGAGGCTTGATGTTGCTAATTTGCCAAGTTTGAGAATTAAATTAGTTATTCATAGAGTCCAGGAGGCAAAATAACCAATGGTGCCAAGTCTAGGAGGCTTTTATTTTATAATATTCAAAATTATTTTTTGAATACATGCCTGTAGGGACTAACATAGTAAACATCATAGAAATAGGATTTAATTTCAGACCCTTCTTTTTTACTAGAATTTCCATAAATACAAGTCTTAAAGCTTCACCAACAACTCCATCCATCTGATACACAACTCCAATCTAGCTAATATTGATCTCTCCATAGGACGCCACAAGAACACCAAAATTGATCATTGACATTATTAACAACATTCTGCAGCTCATCACCTCAAGTCTAGCAACTACTCCAAGAACAAAAGCTAAGAGTTATTTAGCAGTTAGCACTCACATACCTAAGTTTCATCCATTGAAAATGAATTGGATATAGAGAGACATAAGTCTTCAAAATCCTTCAATCAGAGATTCTTCCTCTAGATCCTCTTCTAAGAGGTACACTATATAACCAATCTCAAGCACATAACACCACCTTTGCATTTTGTTTTGCTTAATTATAGAAATTGCAACTTTCTCCCTATAAACCCCTTGATCCAAAGTAGAATGTAAAGACTCACTTATTTGCATATCCTTCCTAGAACAATTACCAAGATGGCGCAATAAATTTATAGTTTCATAATCTTGATTAAAATATAAATATAATTATAAACATAAAATATAATTTTTCTTTTTTTTTATAAAATAAAATATAATTGTAAATAATAATAATAAAGAATGGGCTGAGCTTTCTTTAAAAAAATAGGCTGGCCATTTAAAAAAATTATTAATGGGTTGGGATGGGTACCCATACCCAATAACGGTATGGGTAATAAATGGATAGTTAACATTATAAATGAGTCTAACCCATTTATCCTCTCATTATAGATTTAGAGAGTTTTGGCTTGGTGGGCTTGAAGTGGGGTTCGTTAAAGGGAACCCATTTCTTTATGACCTTTTTTAATGGGTCTAAATGTCAACCATGTATTCTCTAGGATACATGTCACTTGCTCATTTTACCAAAACCCAAATGATTCACTAACTCCACACCAAATGATACGTGGACCTTACCTCACTATATAATAAGCATCTATCATTGATCATGATAAATAGCCTTTCACACAATTTACTATGGATTTTTTGAGTCTCAAAACCTTTCTTATTCTCTCACACTCTTCTTCAAATTCTTTCTTTGTAGCTTGGTGCATCATAACTACACAGGTTACAATTCTCTCATTATTCTCTTCTTGTAACTTGGTGCATTATAATTGCACAGGTTATGTATCCTCTTCTTGTAGCTTGGTGCATCATGATTGCACGAGATGCATACTTCTCTTTACCCTTACCTGCCACATGGCCTTTGAGTTCATTAAGACTGCCTACTCTCATGCCCTCCCTATAGTGTGCTGCTCACGTATAGCATTGCCTCTCTCTTAATTACCTCAAGAACCCTCATCTACACTATTTAAAAGGTTGGCGATAAAGATTTTTCCATGTTATCTTGAATTAAACTTATGGTTTATCAGATTTAAGAATGTAGGCAAAATAAGGAGAGAATCAAAGGCGGGAGGAAAAAAGAAACAGAGAAGCTCCAATGCTTAAATAGGCTTCTTTATAGATGATTGAGGTTTAAAAGCAAGTTAAGAGAAAAAAAGAAAAAAAGAAAAGAGGTTTCCAATGATCTAATTTACTTGCTAACCTATCACAGAATCTTGCTAGAGCCCAGCGTTGTACAACATTACATGAATTGCCAAAAAAAGGAAATTTTGAACAATTTTCTACCTGGATGAAGACATCCTACTTATTTATGACATAAAATGGGATGAAATATACAATATGTTTCTTACATAGGTAGGATTTCTATAAGACATACCTACATGTGAACTTAGATATTAATAGACAACATTTTTATCATTATTATTCATAAAAAATCAGAGGTTCTAAATGATAATAATTTTTAATTCAACCTGTTATCTTAAGTTGTTCAGTATAGTTTCATACTTTCTGGATAACTAGTCATTCCTCTGTCCACTGAAGCTCAGTGATGGTGTCCTTGACTATTACTTTTATGACTGGAAATTTGTATATTGTTTGAAGAATACATGGAAAGGCTTCTCACATGCATTTTTGTTAAAAGTATAACCTTCATATAGCAACTTTGAAATTGCAGGTGGGCTATGCTGAGAAAATTGCAAACGTGTGGTCAAAGGTTGCAGATGAGACTAGTGCATATGCAAGAGAAAACACTTGAATGTGGTTGTAAATTCGGATCTTCTGCTCTTATTTCTCTTTTCTTTATATTTGTTATTTGCATTCTGGTAGGAAATAGTATTACATTGATACAATAAAGAAAAGAGATAACTTTGTAGCTTATCAATTTCACTTTCAAGTCGTCTGTTAATGAGGTTGTTAACACCATGAAATTTAATTTGATGTTGTAATTTGCTTTATTGCCTATTTGAAGTATGAAGTGTTTTTTTAATCCAATCTTGTAATGTTTTAAATCTGGCCAATTTAACGAGTGTTAAATCTTTTAATCTGATTTAACTTTGTAGCTATCTCTACTATTATTTCTTCTGAATGATATTGTAATATATAAAGCATTTTTTGTTTGTGATCAATATCAAGCAGGCACTAGAGAAGAAAATCAATATGCAAGTGAGCTTAAAAAAAAAAAAAAAAAAAAAAAAAAAAAAAAATCAACAGTTCATTACCTCTATTCTATTGTTGAGGTTCAAATATATTTTTAAAATTTTAATGTTGATAAAAATGGTGGTATTATTTTTAGATAAAATTAAGGGTAAATTATTATTTTCTCTTGAGATATTATCTAATTCACAAATTATTCTTTGTTTTTTTTTTTTTTTTTTTTTTTCAGAAGTTAACTAATTAGTCTCTCAGTTTTGGTTTCGTCAACAAATTAGTCTTCAAGTTTTTTTTTACCGATTAAAATTTATAAAAAGACAAATTCTTGCTTACATTTAAATTTTCTGTCTCACCTAAAATTTTAATTTTGCTAATTAAAAAAAAATAGAAATACAAATTGGGCTAAATTAAAATTACTAATTCAATTCAAATAATATATAACAAAGGAGGCACAATCACAACAGATTGTGCAAATTCAATCCAAATTGTATTGTGACAGCTCAAGGTAGGAATGAGTGACGCAAAGCCACTGGTCATGAATAATATATTGTTTAGTTTAATTTTATTCTTCAATCTTTTATATATATATATATATATACTAGTATTAGCTTCTTGTAAATAAATATTTTGTAGGTTTTTGAGCTTTAAAGAGCAAAGAAATAAGAAAAGAAGAACCTTTTTGGTAAAAATGGAAATTAGCTATGGAGTAACCAAGGCTTGTTGAAGAATGGAGAAAATCTTGAGCCGTTGGTGATCCTCCACACAGTTGGTGAAAAGAGGAAAAGAAGCTTGTAATCGTTGGTTCCTCTATGCCATGGGTGGAGAAGAGCCAAACATCCAATACCCGTTGACACTTCACCAACACCTGTGGAAGCTTCCCTAACTCTCATCTCCAACGGTCGTGAATGTAATACCTCAAGTACATATTAGTTATATATGTGTTGAATTCTTTGATTATGCATATATAAACCTATGTTTTCAAATTCGGCCTGGTCTTAGAACTGGTAAAGGCAGAGGGTCACAGGTCAAAGGTTCAATCGGAGTCGAACCAAAATTTTAAATAATATCATATATTTTTATTATTTATATGTTAAAAAATATAATATACATATAAAATATCAATGATTCATTTATTTAGCCACTAAAATAACCATATTTATTTATTAAAGTAATGTTGAGACTTGGGCTTGTTTAAATTTGATGAGCCAACAAGCAAACAAACTCCCCCATTCATTTTATACCATCCCACATTGAAGAAACAATAATAAAGGGAGGGTGGTGCTATAAATAATGAGTATGAAGCAACCATTAGACATACTTACCACCCGGATAATTCGGAAAAATCAGTTTGGGTGGCCTAGGTCATCGGTTACCCGACCAGTTTATCGGGTTTTCTCCGATTCTTAATATTTCTGGTTTGTATAGTATGGATTTAATAATAATAATAATAATAATAATAGCAAAAAGAGAGGGAAAAAAAAAAAGAAACAGATGGAGGGATGGATTGGGGAGAGAGAGAGAGACAAACCGCCACCTTCGGCGACCACTAGCTTACACTGCCACCACTAAGGGAGAGCCCACCTCCCAACTAGTCCACCACAACTGGTATCGTCACCAGCCGCCACCGGAGCACGGCTCACGCAAACTTTTGACGGTGATTTTTGGCGATTTCGGGCTCCAATCCCAGCCATTTTGGTAGCCATGGAACCCTCTCATCCCAAGCTTCAATTTGATACCCATCTTGCTACCCCTTGTTGACCAAAACAGTAGATCGGAAAATTGGATCATCGAAGCTTTTGGTCGTTTTTCTGGTGAAATCACAACAAGTGGCGCCGAGTGCTGAGTATCTTTGGACTCCTGGTGTCGAGATGAGCAAGATGACACCATTTCCAACTCCAGGGCCACAGTAGACGGTGGCATGTGGCTGGCCGGCGAGGGTTCAGGCGGCGGCTCCGGTGACTTCAGCTTGGCAGTTTCATTGCGACATTCCAACGTGTTCTATAACCCTAGTTCGATTGAAATTCGCATTGGTAATCTCAAAACCTTCGTTTTTCAATTAAGTTTTAATTTTTAGACCATTTAATTGTCAAAAATTATATGTAAATCATTTTGAAATTATTGGAATTAAATTGATGAATATATAGATTATTGTTATTTTTATGAAATTAGTAGGAATAAATCTATATGATTTTATTATTGACTTAATCAAATGTTAAAATGAATTTATAAAGTTAATGAAATTCATTTATTAGTAAACCTTGTACATTTAATGAAATCATTAAGTTATATAAGATTTTAGACTGTTTTTGATTAATAAATATCAAATGAGCTATTTATATACTTTTTCTCTAATATATATATTTGTATGTATGCGGGTATGATTAACCAAATTGATTTTTAATGTAGATTAAATTATTTATATAAGTTATATAAATTTCAATTATTTCATGAGTATTATGATAAGTAAATAATTAGAGTAATAAATGAAATTATATAATGAATGAATTTCTTATATGTTATGAGTTTATATTTTTGTATAAGTTTTATATTGCTTTTAGCATAATATAAATAAATGAAATTAATAATGTATAAGTTTTTAATTAAGTACCAAAAGAGTTATTTATATGTTTTCTTTAATATATCTATATATTGTATATATTGTCACACCCCACTTTTGGTATGTGATGGTCCTAGGGCATAGGGAGACATAAAGTCATATAAACCCGTAGAACCCATTATTTTATGCAATACTAAAAATACAATATACAATGTAAGCAAATTTAGGATCATAACCTGCAAATCCATATCCAGATATTTATCATAACTTAGTAGGATATCAAGGGATAACAATAGGATTCAAACACTTTAGCATTTGTATCATTTACTCTTATTCATAACCATTATCATCCATGCCATTCAATATCATCATATTAAAATTACAAATCATTTCCAGAAATCTCCAATATTGAGAAATAAATTCTAAAAACCACAATAACCATAGAGCTCAAGATTAAATTTTTGAAATTTAAAATAATTATTTGCAGCAATGAAAATCCCAAGCGGAGGACTTGAGCTTGAGAATACCTTGCTTGACCTCCGATAATACCTGGCAATTATAAACCACTAGAGGGTGAGTTAAACTCAGTGATAATGTAATGCTTTAATATAATATGTTGGCAAGAAAATATAGTGAAAACGGAAATTCAGTACCATATAATATTAAAGAGGGGGTACCACTTAAGTAATCAATAATGGCTCCATTTATAAGCAATTTAGCAAAAATCACAGTCTTGGAAGTGACGTGCTTCCTAATGTAAAAAGTGGAGTGGCAGCTGATGCCTTGCTCACTCATATCAGTAAATAGTTGAGTTATAGCTATTGCTTTGCTCACTCATAACAGTATAAAGCGTAAGACTGATTAGATCTCACGGCTAGGACTACTCCTCCTAGCTGAGGCGGATACGCTCATCTTATCCGTGGGCTTTTTACCATGTGCACAGGTCTGATGTATTACCCCACATCAGTAGGGGGATTTCTGCTTATCAATAATATCATTTAAAGACAGTTCATAATATATGAACAATATATCATATACATAGTCATTACAATATCAATGAGGTTATGAATTATCAGTAATGAGTTCAAATGAACTTGAAAATGTTCAGTTGACTCGGTAGCATAACATTTAGACGAAAAGGTCATCAAAGAAACAATAACCAGGCTGAAGGCCATCAATAAATCAACAAGTAGGCCAAAAGTCATTAATGAAATAACAGGTAGGCCAAAGACCATCAATGACATAAAGAATAGGCCGATGGCCATCAATGAAATTACTAATAGGCCAAAAGCCATCAGCAAAAACAATAATTAGGCCGAAGGCCAACAATAAATTAACGAATAGGCCATAGATCATCAAGTATGACCCTAGCATGGAAATTTGAATATCAATGGTTGTTCAGGATTTATATACAATGAGAGCTAGGGTTGCCAATGATTTATATATCTCAAATAAATGATAATTCAAGGGAAATCACCCATACCAT
This sequence comes from Vernicia montana, assembly GCA_949750685.1. Taxonomy (NCBI): domain Eukaryota; kingdom Viridiplantae; phylum Streptophyta; class Magnoliopsida; order Malpighiales; family Euphorbiaceae; genus Vernicia; species Vernicia montana. The sequence continues at coordinate 1,550 of CATKHJ010115804.1, read as the reverse complement.
TTTAAAATATCACAAACTCACCTCTCCTCCTTTGCTCCAATATAGCACTTAGCACCATAGTACGGATATCCCTTTACTTTCTTAGCATTTCCCTTGCCTTAACTTTTAGAGTCTACAATCAATTGTTCCATATAAATTACACTTTGATCAATACTAAGTAATGCACTCGACTTAACTTAATTCTATTAATAGTTCTTATAGATTTAACTTAGGATACACTATGACAATTCCACTAACAACACTTATATCAAGTTTATTTCAATATAAATTTCACATGTATGCATATCTTATAAAGTACGATATACTTTTATTTATTTTCATGTAATGGCCAAATAGGCCTAGAAGTTGAATTCCAATACTTTATTTCTTTTCATTAAGCTCATTACCATGATTCAATAAATCATTATACTTTTATCATTTCATTTTCAATTAATCATATTCATACTATAACAAGTTAATTAATTAACTTTAGTAAAATTAGATTAAACTCTAATGATCATATAATAACATTAACACAATATACTTCCATGTATTCTATATTAACCAAGTTTGACCTCTTGGTACTGTTTCTTCCATAACTCATGTTCTAGTAATCCAAATGGTTGATTATTTTTGCATATAAAAATAGATATATCAATATATAACATATCAAAAATTGAGGTTAAAACATGCTCTACACAGGATAGGGTAATTATTTAAATTCTGTTATGTTTCTATTACAGGGACAGACTGAGCACACTTCACTTATTTAAATACAAATCACAATTTACAGCTCCAAATTCAAATTACTTTAATAAGTAACTACTAGACATATACATGATCATTTCTTATGTTTTATTTTTGGCCCATTTCTGCCTTTAAGGTCATCAAATCCGTCACTCAAATCAAGATTACCTATTAGGTTATCAATCTGGGTCAACTTCAGTTCAGGTAAGATATCTCCTTACACAAATAAAATCTTACAAATTCCTTTTACCAGAGTATACATAAGATATATATTTACAACTTTAATGTTTTGGCTTTAATCAAATTTGAATTCTAACTAATTCAAATAGAAGTCAAAAATTCCAACTCTTTAAGTGGTTAATCTCTTATAATCTTCAATACAAAACTCTAGTTCTTTCAATCAACAAACCCATCCAATTTTAATCATTTTCCCCATAAAATTAACATGTTCCTAGACTCTTTCTAGTATTTAGATCACAAAACAATATGAGGACATTAAGCTTCTCATAGGGCGAACCATCATCCAAGGAGAGAAGAAGAAATTACAAACCAAGCAACCAACACACTCCTAATCATTCTATAATTGAAATTCAAGCTTAGTTTTAGAAATTACCTTAAAAAAACTTGAATTCTTAGTGGAGTACTTGTGGTGGCCGAATGGGTAGGTGGGGAGAATTTCTATTTTCAATTTCTTTAGTTTAGATGATGAGAAATGAGAAAGAATTAGGAAAAATCTAGATTTATAGCCTAGTCATTAGCAATGGATGGTGTGAATTAACTTGTTTTGATCCAATGGTTACAATTATTAACTATTTTATTATTTT
>CATKHJ010115775.1:0-15923 GCA_949750685.1 Vernicia montana | reverse complement strand
AAGACTTGTTTGTGGTTTTTTGGATTAAAATTTATGAACTTTTTATGTTGGTTTTGTATGCAAGTGATATGGACTTTGTTATGTTTGTTCTAAGTATGTTGTTTAATTTCTTCTTATTTTAAGTTTCAATTCATATTTATAAATAGAAAAATGCTTAAAATTATTTTTGAAGTAATATTTAATATGAATGACCCAAACAAGTATAGTTCACGTACCACGTTCCAAATCGACATACCAACTAAGACAACCCCCTACGTACCAAAAAAAAAAAAAAAGTAGCGTACTACGTTCCCTTTTGCGTACCGCGTTCCAGGTAACTATGGTTGGCAGCCTTGAAGATTGCATGAATCCTATATGCAAAACTTATTTATTCAATTCTTTCTTTATTTTTTTGAAACTTTCCTTTGACATTTGAAGTTTATTAGATCTCACATTATACAGTATTTCAAGCAACAAATATTTACATTTTAGAATAGCTCAGCAGGGTAGATATCCAGAAATAAGAGATTTTTTCAAAGGAACAAATTAAGCTAAAAGTCTGATGAATCTTTCATATATTGTGACTCTACAGTTGCTGCAGAAGAACCTTTCCAATTCAAGCAATGCCAAGAAAGGGAGGAAAAGAAGCAAGCTTCTGAACCCAAAAATGCCGCTCCACAAATTCCATGGGTGAAGGTATTTACAAGAATGATAATTCTTTCTGGTATTGCACGGAAGCTTAGTTTGGGTGTGTAGGAAAACGAAAGTGTTTCTGAATGACATATTTTAGAATTTCTGGTTATAAATTTAGAGACAGCAAGTGTTAGTGTGTGCTTTTGCTGGTGATATGAGTGCAACAACAATTAAGAAAGGATACTTAATTCTCGTCGATAGTTTAACCCTATGTTTGGAAGCAATTTTAGTGAGGAAAGAAAATTGAATGATTGAAAATGGAGGATTGAATAGTTGGTGCAGTGAAAAAATATTTTTTACTTTTTATTTGGAAGGTGAGAAATGCGAGAAAATAAAATATTTTTATTGTGTAAAATTACAATTATATTTCTTATTTTTTTTAAGAAGATAATAATATGAATAATTTTATAATTTCACTCATTTTTCATTTATTTGTACTCTAATTTGGGAAGGAAAATTTTAGTGGATCCTATATATTATTTTTATACTCACTTTTCATTTATTTATTTTCTTTTTTCTCTATTTTCACTTGTCTTTTAAACAATGGTTCAAATTTTCCTATTTTTTCCTTTCCTTCCATTTTTCACTCTCTTCCAAACAAACAAAGTATAAGTTCGGATTAAAGGCTAATTTAATCCCCGTGTTTTTTTTTTTTTTTTTTTCAGATTCCAATTCAATTGAGTCCTCTAGATGCTTTTGAACTCAATTTAATTCATAAGTTTTTATTTTCGTTCAATTGAATCCATTTTTAAAAAAAAATAACATAATCATTTTTATATTGAAATAATAATTTTTTATTCTAAAATAATAAACTATTTTTATTATCTATTTTAGAAAAATTAAAAAAAAATTAAAAATTCAAGAACACAGTAACACAAACTCAGAAAATCAACCAAACAATTAAATCAGATCCGATCTCCATCGGCCAATTTTCATCAACCTCGGTTCATACATGCCCAAGACTGTCGTTGCCGCTATCGGACTGCATCGGCGCACCCTGAGGGGCTTATCGTTTTCGTTGATCGTCCAAGGCCTGGGCTCAGTCACCGCGAGCCGCTTCTGCTGCTTGGCCTTCGAGCTCTTACCAGATCAAGATTTTTTTTTTTTGGCCAATGATGTTCAGTTTGAGGTTTACCCTTTAGCATATTTAATGAGGATTTAATGGGCCTTTAAGATTTTATGACCATTGACAGATGGCCAAACTTCCGGTTTTTCCAATAATATATAATTATAATAAAATAGTATAAATATATATCATGGTCTTTATCTTAATTTAAATGTTCAATTTTTAGCAAATGAATTAAAAAATTATTAAATTGTCATAATTTTAAAATAAAAAAATCAAAATATACTTTTTTGATTTTGATGCAGAAAAATAAAAGTAATTAATGCTAATGTTTAGTGAATAAATAAAGAGAGGATTAAGTTGAAAAAAAAAAATACTCTATCCATTCCTTTTTAATTGTCATTTTTTTAAAAATTTTTTTTAAAAAATATTTGTCACTTTAAGAAACCGATAAAATTTTAATTTTTTTTTTCTAATTCTATTCATATCATCTACTCTATAATTAATGCACATATTATCTATTACTTTATAATCAATAAGAGTGATTTAGTCATCTTATTTTTAGAACTTAGAGCAATTAATTATTTCTTAATTTTTGTGAAACAATAAAAAACGACAGATAAAAAGGAATGGATGGAGTAATAAATACCTTACTAAAATCCTAAAACGACAGATATTTTGAAATAAAAACAAATCTTTAAAACGACATATATTAATGAATGAAGCATATTTTATCTTAGGATCCGTTTGGTTCAAACTGCGAAATTGAAATTGAAATTAGAAACGAAATGAAGCGGAATCTGAAACATAATGAATGTTTTTCTTAAGTGTTTGATTCAATAAGAAAAATGAAAGAATTAAAAATCAATTTCTTATAAAACTGTTTGGTTTCTTATATATAGGAATAATAATTAACGTATATTTTTTAATAAATTTATATAATTTTATTATTATTAAACACATATATATGATTAATAATATTTTTATTATTTTTATGATGATCATATTTAAAATTTTAATTATCAAAAACTTTTTAAATAAGTATTTAACTTTATTTTTTTAATTTTAAAATTATTTTAATTTTTAATCCTATATTTTGTTAAATGTTTATTCTATATAACAAGCTTGTTATAGCTAAAAAGATTATTTTTTATTTTTTATTAATATTTTAGAATAATTTTAATTTTTATTAATTGTAAATAACTTATTTATTAATTCATGTTAATTTTAAATAATTTATAAATTAATTAATTTTTATTTCATATTTCTTAAAATGACAATTCAAAAAAATATTTAATTAATTACAAATAAATTTAATGATTCATTGTTTTTTATTAATATTTAATTTATTTTAATTAATTAGAGTTATTCAATTAATATTTAATTTAATATTTTTATTAATATTTCATATTAATATTTAAATAAATACAAGGTAAATAATTGTACATTTGACTAAACTAAAAATATTTGACTTGATTTCAATAAAAATAAAAATGTGATTAATGAGGGTGAGGAAAATGGGTGATTTTCCAAAATGGGAAATCATCTTATTTCGAATTAATTTTAGGTGAATCAAATATGAAAAATCGAAATATTTCGTTCCAATTCTAATTTCGGATTATTTTTTAACAAACCAAACGGATGTATTCTTACATCTTCACCAAAAATTTGAAAGCTCATCAAAACTTATACATTTACATTACTGTATTAAGGTACTTAATTTTATTTGAGTCTATTCCAATCTAGTTTTGATGGCTGAATATGTTGACAACGAAATGTAGAAAGTTATTATTTGGCAAAAAAAAAAAAAAAAAAAAAATTTATTGTAGAAAGTCTTTCAGAAATTGAGTTGGGGTTTCAACAAAATAACATGGAGAAAATTAAATCAAGTTTCATTGAATTAATTGTTGACCTTTTCTATTAGCAAATAAATCATTAACTCTTTTTTGTCTGTATCAACATCATCATGAAGAAACTTCACACCATTTGGGCCAAGCAACACATCAATGACCAACTTGATCAGAAAGTTTATTTCCTCTAGGAACATGATATACATTATTCACTATAATAGAATCACCAACTCCTTTGTTCATAACATATATCAATTGTGAACAAAGACTTACATTTTTTATTTTTATTTTTATTTTAGGTTGTTTAGTGGTTTAGAAATGTGATGCGTACAACTAAACATATCGATTGATTTGTTTCCAGAATTTATCCCTTATATTTGACATAAATTCCTTTGGAGTTCATCCACAAAAGGTAGTCAATGATCCCCACTTTATGTTTTTCCCACACCATGTTTTCCTAGTTTATTTTTAATCAACATATAGATTCATATAATTTAAAATGCAATAAAATAATGGAGTAATTAATAGTTGAAAAATAGTTGGTTTTAGTTTACTCTAATATCTCAAATCCATTTTTTTTTTTTTTTTAAACTCAAATCTTAATATGTTGAATATCTATATATACATCTTCAAGTTTTCTTAATGTAAGAATATTTAATAATTTTAATCATCATCAAAAGAATTTATAAGTTAGTTTGTCATTTATAATAAATATATAGTTGAACAAAATAAATATAGTATGGATACATCAAACAAACACAGAATTTGTGATTTTTATTCCTATCCATAACTTATAACATGAAAAGGTTATGTAGACATTGATAAAAAAATAAAAAAATAAAAAATTAAGCAATTGATAAGTTCATGTATATTTGATGATTCAATGGAAAATCTGACGTGCCTATGAATGGATTGAAAATTAATCTGATGTGCCTATGAATAGATTGAAACTTTAAAAAAAAAAAAATGGTTTGTAGGAAATAGTCATCTCTAATAATGTCGTGTTCATCATCATGCAAATTAACCAAAACATGAGATAAGCTGATAAGGCTTTCATCACGGCAGACGACTGTCGTTTTATTGTTTTCAAAACAAAAGCAGACAAACAATCAAACAAAAGAAAAACAATTAACAACAATCCTACAGATGGTTTGTAGGAAATAGTCATCTCTAATAATGGAGTCTCTACCTCAGAATCAACGTGCTTTTCAAACTAAAAAGCAGCGTTTTGCTAAGTTATAACCATGTTGAACTAATTTCACAGCTACACTTAAAATGTGGGTTTTTAACTTCCTATTAATTACTGATAAAATAATTTTTGGATTACAAAAATGGCAATTTAGCAACAAATTAAGGTCCTAGGAAAGTGGTGCACCAAGATCAACATCGACCTTATTCTCTTGGCATCTTTTAAGAAGATAGAGTTGACGCCGTAGATGCAACACCTGCCAAACAAGAAAATTGTATAAAGCAACAGAATTATTAACAAGCATGTTTCAGATAGCCACAGCCATGGCAACAGCTTGTCCATCATAAAGGTTAAAATCTGAAATAATAAGCGAGCCCAAATCATAAGCAAACATGTAACGAACAATATGTGTCTGTGATGACAAGCTTTGAAATAGTGCGTACAAACAGCAGTCACAGATATTGTGCATCAACCCAAATTTCAGCTTACATTTCTCTCATTCCAAACAAAGCAAATTTTAAATACGCTTATTTGTTGTCATGCCAATCAGCAGCTTTTTAGAATGAAACAAGTTTCTTTCCATCCGTACAATGCCTCTATTTGAAAAATAATACATATATTTTTATGTCAAGAAAACATTCTTTTGATGATTTTCTTATGAGGGATAACAGTATCAAGGATTGAGTAACATACTTGGAACGGATTTGACAACAGCAACCACAATAGATATACTACTGAATAAATCACATTGCAAGTTGAGTAAAAAGAGCATAAAACACATGAAGAGGACATAATTACCTCTTCTTGAAGCAAAATTGGAAGATTCTGAGTTGAAACAAGAGAGGATATTTCTTCCAAAAGTTTCCCCTCTTTGATACCTGACCATGTTTCAGGAGGCAAAGCCAGTAGAAGTGCTGTCAGAACATCATTGCCAGCTGGATACATCCCAATGGAACTACTTGGGCCACAGCCACAGCAACTTCGTTTCATTTGACATGAAGGAACCAGCACATCAAGCCCCTGCTCACTTCTACCATCCACAACTGAACCAGACACCAAAGTAACAGATTTGTCATTGGTGGTCTTCAAGCATCTCACACATGTATCTCTACAACAATAACCTCCAGAAGAACTAGACCTCCCTGCCAAAATCTCTGCCCCTTGGCAACAGACACTTGCAGCAATATGAGGAAGATCATCTTCTTGATTCACAATTGGCATGTTTCTGCAGCCTGAGTTTGCTGAAGATAAAAATTCTGCTACGTGTTTAAAAAGTCCAGTTTCCTGCACCTGTTTTAACACCTCTTCCTGCAAAAATGACATTGAGTTCAGAAGGAATTGTATACAAACATCTCACTTGTTAGGAGAAAAGCAACCAAAAAGAGGACGAAGCATTGTAACACCTTGACAGCAAGCCTTCCTTTCTCCTCCTGGCTTAGATTTTTACCACCATCCTCTTGTCTCCGCACTTCTGCAATCCACTTAATAAATTCTCCAAAATTTGATGGAAGTGATGAGAAAACAACAAAGAGCAATTGATGAATATCTTTCACATCTTCTGACTTTAAAAGAGGAGGAATGTCATCCACCAAATACTTTGCAACAACAGCCCAACTCTCATGCTTACAGCTCTGTGCAAAGAATCAAAGTAATATTATGATTTATCTCATCACAAAAAAAGGCAAGTCATTCAACGTTTCAGTCATCTCCAAGTTTTCCAAATCATACATGATGGAAGGAAGTAAAAAGTAACACTAATCAAGACGTGTAGTGGCTGCCAAAAACAGCCGCTTATTTTAAGTCCATAAGCTACTACTCGACAAAGAGCATTAGTGCATCACTTCAAAGTTCAGACATATAAAAAAATATGAAAGATGTAGTCAAGCATATATTCTGTTATGAACCTTAATGGTAGTGCTCTCAGAGTTTCCAATCAGAAAAGGAAAATATTGGGGAAAATGACAGAAAATACAGCTAGCTTCCAAAGCTATGCTGATGCATTTACTAGAATATAGAATCAAAATATAAAATAAGAAGTTTATTAGGTAAACAGTATGTTGTAAAACATATTAGAGAAAATGTATAGAAGGTGAAATTATAAGCAACTTTATGCATACACAACAAAGTATGAGCAAATATGTGAGCAGCCATGTAGATATGCATCATATATGTCATAACCACAATCATACCAGGGTATAAAGCAATCCAGGCTCTGTATGAGGCCTTGATATAAGCATGAACCTGCAGCATAATTAAACTTCAGTGGCAAATAAAGAGACAATATTCTGATGCAAACTAAGCGCCAACAAAACGAACATACAACATGGAAACATTAAGTTGGAAATGAATTACCAAAATAAGAAAATAGTCATTAAAATACAAAGAAAGAGTAGAAATAAAGATTCATTTATTTGGTTTAGATCCCAGTTATAACAGCACAGTCTTCCTAGTTGACTGAGTAGCTCTCACGTCAAAGGACATCAACAGGATAATTGCCTCACCAACCTCGTTGACTCTTCCGTGTTGAATTTGCATTTTCTGCGTCTTGGTTAACAATATAAAGAGAATAGCTAAAATGGGAGGAGGATAGATATCATTCTTGTGGTTACAACAACCATATGCTGAAGTAGGCAAGGATGGTCAAGTTGAGAAATGTTAAACAGAGGCGTGATGTGAATATGTAATAGCCAGATTCATACAGACTAAGAGTAGAAGAGTTGACGATGCAATTGTCAATTTGTCAGTCACACAACTAAAACTCTTCACATGGTTTGGCAATTCAAGCAATACTGTCATTTCAGCGCCTTGAATTAATTGTGACATGCCATTTACCACATCTAGGCAGTTCACAAACCCAGAGATATATATTCATTTTATAGATATATCATAAATGCCTACCCCCTGCTCTGCCTAGTTGTCTCATCAATATTATCCATAGCTTCCCAAAGAAGTGTTAATGGAACCCAATGTGGAGGATATTTAAATCGTGCAACATCCAAAATCAATGCCATGTCCCTTCCAGCATGGTAACCACCAATAGGTGAAAAATGACCAGTTCCTGTCTGCAATGAAAAAGGACAAAAATTAAAGTTTTAAAAATACTAATGCTCCTACAAGCTCTATAATACATAAAGGAGATAGGAGTCCACGAAAATTCAAGGGATGGTATGGTACTTTTTTTTATTATTAAGCACAAATGATTATAATAACAAAGTCAGCCTTCCATGATAACTTCCCATCATATGCTGCCACTATGTCTGGGTGACCACTTGTAGTCATCTGGAACTCAATCATTTATTAAAACATTCCAGCATCTCTTTTGTGACACAACACAATACCTTAAGTGGTAAAAAATATTGCTGTATTAGCCATTACTATAGATGTGAACAATGCATGCATGGCTATTATCACAAGTTTAATGTGGAAATATTAAAAACAAAGTGCATGTGACAACCATTGCATTGTCACCTTCTTGAATGGTTAAGAATTTATGATTCCAATTATCAGATAACATCATGTTCAAAAAAAAAAAATTATTAGATAACATCAAAGAGTAGACACATAGGAAAATATTATAGGCAGATACCTGTTTAAAAATTCCTCTGTGATATGATGATATCATATGACAATCATCAGAAGTGGTACATTTGATGACATGCTTACGAAATTCATCAATGTTGCTCTGATTTGTACGGTAGGCTTCAACCTTTGCCCCAGCGCAATGAGCCAAACACACAAGCTTCCCAAATGAGATGCCCTTAGCTTTAACCTTTTCTAAAGGTTCACAGCAATCTAACATGGATTCATCAAACCACCTCCAAGGTCCTACAAGAAAATTGACAACCATTCAACAGGTACTTTATGATAACAGAATGACCGATTTGATTCAGGAAGTCCTACCAAATACTTCAACGATAGCTTATTGTTAGGATCCTAGTTGGCCAAGGTATGGGACTTGGTGAATCCCACATTGAAAGTATGGGATTTCAATGTGTGGTTTATATGGACTTTGGACTCTCCAATCCCTTGAACTAGCTTTTGGGGTGTGGTTCTCCCAAGGTTCATAACACTTATAAGTGACAAGTCTAACAACATGAAAGTCCCATTAATCAGAAAATCAGTATGGCTCTGTGACACAATATATTATTGATATTGATAACAAATCAGAAACAGTAACGGTAACGGTAATAGTGTTGCAGATTCAGTCGGAATCGGAATGAATTGTTCCGAATCGACTGCTGCTGCCCTGAATTTTCAAAGCCGCAAAATACTAAAATCAAGAATAAACAAGGATCCAATAAAATATAAGTTAAAAAAATTAATAAAATATGCAAGATATTAAGTTAAATTAATTGGAAAAATCATAAGAAATGGTTGTTTCTCATGTTTCATCTACCATTTCTTGGCAATTGGCAAATCACCCAAGGAGAAACAGAAAATAATGTAACGCTGGACTAAACTCCGTTACCAACCAGCCGAAACATTATGAATACTAAAGCACCTTGCTGCCTTAACGCTGCTTAAGTCCTACCTGGGTCAAAAGTATGGCCCAGGAGCACAAAATGCAAATTAAGCAACACCTAATAATAATATGAATCTACATAACACATATGCGTAATACAAGGTGTTACCTTTCCATTTTCTTCCAGGATCGATGGCAAGGGAATTCAAGACCATAGAAAGACTGGCCAAACCACAATAAGCAGGCTCTGATTGAGTCTGAAAATAAGAAATCAACTTATAGAAACCTTCCATAGTTCCATTCTGAATGGCTTCAACGAAAAGTTGCTACAATTCCAAAACATAAACTTAATCAACCATAGAAATCAATAATGGTAATCAGAATCATAATAATAAGTACACCAAACATAATTAAACATTGCAATGATAACTAGAAGATGAACAATTTCAAACAAGTACTATTTCAATCTACTCTAAAACCCTAATCCCTCAATTCTGCTGATTTAAACTCTTAAACCCAAAAAATAAATAAATAAAATGGAAATTGGTGGGATTGCAGAGATTACCTTTCCTTCAGAGGAAGCAAAATCAATAGCAGGAGGAGAAGGGAGAAGGCGGCGATACACTCCAGCCATAGCCATTTTTACAAAAAATTTCTAAGAAAAATTTAATGATCAAGAATGAAAGACTATTTGGCGCGATTCAAATTCAAACTTTGACTAATTTATTTTCGCCGTTATATTTTTCGTTTTCATAAAACGCGCTTATGATCCCCTGCGAAAATTTCACCGTTTCAAAAACGCAGTTATGATCCTCTTGCTGCATTTTTTTTTTTGGTACTAATAATCATATGATTTGGTCAAAATTACTATTTAATATTTATGATTTGGTCAAAATTATAAGTTTTTCCTTATATTTTGAGAAATATATTAACATATTTGTAAAATTTTATTTCGTTAACAAAATAATTTTTCTTTTGAATTTTATTATAAATAATCATATGTTGATACTATAATTTAAAAAATATTTATTACTCTATCTGTTTCACAGGTATTGTCTTTTTAAAAAAGTAATTTTATTTCAATATAATTGTCATTTTACAAATTTCATGTAACATTAATTGATTTTTTTTTAAATTTACTCTTAACATTAATTAACTTAGTGTTATTAGTAGAGTTTTGGTGAAAGATAAATTAAGGGTATATTAGTCTATTTAATTTGAAATTATTCATAATTTATTATTTTTTTAATTTAAGTACACTCCTTTAAAACGACAGTTACTGTGAAAGAATATGAAATATGCAAAATACTGTTTGTATGAGACACTCATCCACAGTGATGAGAGAAAGAGAAATAGGACGAGAGAAAAAATGTGAAACAATATAATTGTTCCTTTTCTTTTTCTTTAAAAAAAAAATTCTAATTTTATTTTATAATTCTTTTGAGGAACTTTTTATTTTATAATTACTTGATACGTAGAGAGTTTTCTTTTTTAAATGTAATATATATGGAGGATTAATTTTATCTTTTTCTTTTTTTTTTTTTAAATAATTTCAATTTTATTGTGAAACAGACACTTAACATTTAGTTATATTTTCAACCAACTGTTTAATTTGAATACCTAAATTTTACCCTTTTTTTATTTTTTTTTATTTATATATATATATTTTAATTTTCAGTGTAAAATTATAAAACAGTAAACATGATAATAAAACCATTGGTAGATTTACAACCAATTTCCATTGTTTTCTTCACCTCTCATGTAGAAGTAGAACCATTGGTAGAATTACAACCTCATTTAAAAAAATATTATAACTCTTACCATATTCAAAAACATAATATCCCAACAGTTTTAATCTAACAGCAAACATCAGATTATTTAATAATTGAATAAGTAGTTTCATTCAATAATAATAATAATAATAATTGAGTTAGTAGTCAATAATTAAATATGTATCTTATAATATAAAATACATATTAAGAATTCAAATCATCACTTTTTATATTACTTTTCATGAACTAACACTAATCTTGTACTAAACATATATTTTCAACATTCTATATAAATTTTGAGAAATTAAAATGCTTATATTTATTAACAAATTAATCACACTTTAAAATATAATCCAAATGTACAAATTCTAACAATTATTTCATTTTTAAAATTTTATGATAAGGTAATAATATGAATTCTTTTATATATCATATATTAAGTTAATATCTTTAATCCGACTGAATAAAATGAATTATTAATTTCATAATTAGAAAATTCACAAAATAAAGATAACTTGTAACTTGAATATAAAATGGATTTTTTTTATATGTTTTATTTTTTTAGTATTAGGAGAATAAGATTTGAATGCGAGTTTATTGTTCAAATTGTATATGTATTTACTATTATTTTATTTTTTGAGGTGTGTTTTTTTTTTTATATGTTAATTAGTAATTTCAAACCTAAATAATAATAATAATAATAATAATAACAACATTATTATCCTCCCAAGTTGCAGGATCACTGAAATTGCTTCCTCTCCAAGAATCAACAAGAGGTCAAAAACAAAAAAGCAAAGGCAAAAAAGTTATCTTAATAGGCTTCACTGGAGAAAGTAGGTCCCACACTAAAGCATTACCCACCAATTCTAATGGAAACGACCCCGCACTGTAAATGGTATTCGCATGCTCTGTCATTTCCGGAAACGATCTTCCGTACATCGCCACGTGTCAATAACTAAGCCATTCTAACATCGAAACGTGTCCTGGAGAATTGCCTCTTTTGGACCAGTTAAACGTCGCTTTCATGGGACACCGCAGACAGTAAGTCGGCAGCTGCGGCGCGTCGTTGTCGGCTTCCCTCCGGCTGCCTTTCTCCCTTGGGTTTTGCTGTCGGCTAACGCCGGCTACTTTTTCTAATGTTTAGTGTTTACAAGAACCAAAATTAACCTTTTGAGCTTTTGGAGTTAAACTTCGATTGGTTTTTTTTCCGGCTTTGTGTGGATATTATCCGTTAGATTTTAAGACTTTGCTTGGGGATATGTTGGAGGGTTACGAGAGTTTTGAATGTTGGTTAAATGTGGTATCTGTTATGGTCTGATCATCGGTTCTGAACCCCGACATTTGTGTTTATACATGCGAATTGTGAAGGGATGAAATCTCATATTCAAAGTCTATAATGCCCCTATCATTTTCTAAAATTACTCTGCCATCACTTCCTGAGTTCCTATCATTGTTGTCAAATCGAACCGGCCAGGAAAACCGGGAAACGGTCCCAGGCCAGTTTGGGTTAGCTAAAATAACTGCTATGCCATTATCCGGAGGAAAACCCGGTGAACCAGACCGGTTTTCCCGAGTCACATAAATTTTTTTTGTCAATTAAAAAATAAAAAATTGCTACTAGAGAAAAAAAAAAAAAAAGAGAAACTTTTTAATATATATTCCATTCTAACTTTATATTTTTTTTAATGTGAAATAATTCACTTTTCTCCATCACTTTTCTTAGTATAGAGTTTATTTTGAATTTTAAATTATCATTTATTATTTTGAGTACATGAATATTTAAATTCATATTTTTTATGTAAAAAAATATAAATCTGAATAGGTCTCCCACTGTCGAGTAATGAAACTCATCCAAATTTTAATCTCAAAATGACCATTTAATGAGTTAATTTACCTTAATTTTCTAAGTTATTTATAATTAATATTTATTAATTGCTCTGATAACGTTAGTTAATTTTAATTATATATATATTATATTTATTTTTAACATATAAATATATAATATATAATATTATTTAAAATTTTGATTTGACTTCAATTTAATTTAGTCATTTAAGTTAAATTTTTAACCCGTAATCCTTTATTTTCATCAATTTTAAAATTGGCTTGGATTTAAAAACATCGATTGCTATGAACTTTCTTTGTAGTTTGCTCTATACAATACACAAGTCCATTGTCTTTTTAGGCATGTTATATTTCTAAAATTACAAAATTACTCTAATCAATATTGGTAAAATTTATACATGAATTATCCATTATATAAAATTTAAATGCAAAATTTATTTTTAATTAATAAAACTCATTCGTTATATGTTAATTTATTTCAAACATAATGTAGAATTTATTTTTCTTAAAAAAAGCAAAATTATGGGTAAACTTTTGATTCCAAGATAAAAAATTATTTTCAAAATCACGAGTTTTCGAGTTACAAGGCATTAAGTATAAACCCAAATTGCTTAGTATTCTTCTTCACAAATCACAACAAAAGCATTATCCTTATAATTATAGACATATTATTATTTTGGGAAAAGAGGCAGTGTCAATATCATCATTTACTCTTGATTTCTTTGAAAACTGATAAAAGGGTTGATTAGATTAATCATAGGTGTGGGTGTTATCTACTCCAAAACCCAATCTCCAAGAAAAGGCTACTTTAGTAATTATCCTACTCTCTGCAACAAAACCACACAACAGCAAGCAACAGACTCACAACTAAAGTATATGGTACTTGCCTAATGACCCCCAACTACCCACAACTCTTTTACTCCAATATTATTTTTTTCTCCCCCCATCCCTCATTTCATTTTCACCATTCCCATTATAACACAAACACTCCTTTCTTCTTCTTTCAATCTCCTAAAACCCTAATCAATGGCTCCAATATTTCCGTTTTTCCCTCCTTTTCTCCTCCTTTTCGTTATAACTCTCTTATCTTCTTTTGCCTTTTCACACCAACAACCGCTTCTCAACTCGGCCGAGCAAGATTCAGTCTACGAGGTTCTTTCCTCCATTAACTCCGACATTCCTTGGCGTACTCTTTTCCCAGATGACCTCTGCCTCTCTGCTCCACACGGTGTCGTTTGTGATTACTTTATTGAACAACCCAACCCACAAAATGTTACCGGTTCGGCTCCTTATCTTCAGTCTGCTCATATCACAGAGCTTAATTTTGGGTATGTCTCTGATTATACACCAAACCCACCTTGTTCTCCGAATGCTACTCTCAGTCCTCATCTCTTCACCACTTTTAAGTACCTTCGCAAACTGTATTTTTACAAGTGTTTCACTGAAACTCCTGTTTCGGTACCTGATGTTTCTTTGACGAGTTTTGGGGGCAATATTGAGGAGCTTGTGTTTATTGAAAACCCAGCTTTGGTAGGGTCTCTTAATGGCATTATTGGTAATTTTACAAACTTAAGAAGGCTAGTTTTGACTGGAAATGGGGTTTATGGAAATATTCCTGATGGGATTGGGAATTTGGTGAATATGGAAGAAATTACACTTTCAAGAAACCAGTTAACTGGTGGGGTTCCATTGAGTCTAGCCAAGTTGAAGAAGCTGAGAGTTTTAGATTTGAGTCAAAATCACTTTGACGGAAATGTCCCTGAGTCTGTAGGTAATTTATCTCAGATTTTGAAGCTTGATATGAGCTTTAATGGGTTTTTTGGTAAAATTCCAAATAGCTTGGTTAATTTACAGAACTTGGAGTTTTTAGACCTGAGTTTTAACCAGTTTGGTAATTTTGGAGTTCCTCTGTTTTTAGGAGAAATGCCCAGATTGAGAGAAGTGTATTTGAGTGGGAATTTACTAGGAGGGCATATCCCAGAAATATGGGAAAAGCTTGGGGGTATTTCAGGAATTGGATTTTCCAATATGGGTCTGGTTGGGAAAATCCCAGCTTCCATGGGGGTATACTTGAGAAACTTGTGTTATCTAAGGCTCGATAACAACAATCTTGAAGGGAAAGTGCCAGAGGAATTAGGGTTTTTGGAGTTTGTCAATGAAATCAATTTGGAGAACAACAATTTAAGTGGTAAACTTCCATTTTCTGCTAAATTTACTGCTAAGGTTGGTGAAAAATTGAAGTTAAAAGGTAATTCAAGACTCTGTGTTGATCAAGATTTTGGGTCTGGTAAAAATCAGGACAGCAACTTGCGGAATTTGAAGCTATGCAACAAATCAGAAATTCCCAATCCTGCCCTTTTCAAAGAGGGTGATTCTGTTATTTCTTTATCACCAATGCTGCAGGTGTTATCTTCTTATTATGAGTTGCTGATTTTGGGTTTTTGCTTTTCTTTGTTTTGGTAATTTGCTCAAGATAATGACAATGGCTAACAGAAACAGAAGGTTCTATACTTTTTAACTTTGGATAGAAAATTTTTGGGGTCTAGATTGTGAAGTGATGGGATTAAGACAAACAAATACTATGTAATTATGGGTTTTGTTAATGAAAATTGAAAAAAGCATATACTGCGTTAACTAATGTTTGCTTTTTAATTTGTAAAGCTAATTAGATTCATTGAGTTTAACTGGGTATTATTTATATGATTGCTTTAGCACTTTTTTTTTTTTTTTGGTGGGATTTTAGCTCTCTTGAAGTTGGTTTAATTAATGTGAATTATTTGTGTCATTGGACATGATGAATATAGGAATGTCTGTCTTATATTTGAAGAAGAAGGACAAAGGAATATATAAGACCTTTCTTTTGAGTTGGAGTTGGTGGTTAAGTGAGTGATAAAATTAAAAAAAGAGAGATAAAAAAATATATATATTTTATCTTTATTAAAATATAAAATATAATTTTTTTTATAAATTATATTTTAATGTATAAGGATTAAGAAATTATTTTATATTAAATTAAATTTGTAATATTTTAATTAATTAATTAATTTTATTAATTTTAAATTTCACA
>CATKHJ010115639.1:0-11192 GCA_949750685.1 Vernicia montana | reverse complement strand
AGATAATCAATTGATGAAATCTAAATCCTAGATCTTTATCATATATCGAATTTGTCTTTTAAATTTTCTTACATCTATTTTAATTTTCTTTTTCTTCACAACTGAATTAATTTTCTAAATAATAGAGTAATTATATTTTTTGGTAATTGTCAACACCTTCCCTGTGGGATCGACACTCTATTCACACACTATTACTTGCCCACGATCTGTACACTTGCAGATTCAGCACAACAAACACCGGACCGGACCACTGGAATTGAACATCCAGACGAAAAACTGTTGGGATTGAACATCCAGACGAAAAATCGAAAAATAAAGAAATCGGATCAAATTTGCTCTGATACCATATTAATTTTTATGAATAGAAAATGAAGGCAAATATAGGAGAGTGTTAAAATACAAATACACACTACACATATTGATATATTGGGCACATCACAACTTAAATGACTAAAACTAACCAATTAGGTGATAGGCTCTTATCTTATATTAACTATTTATATTATTCATTTCCAATCAACGTGAGATTACTCTTAATAGGTGACGCCCATTTCTTTCTTTTACTTTTTGTTTGGCTGCCAAGAAAATGTGGGGAAATACTTGAACAATTTATAATTCGAATAAACTTCTAATTTTTTGTTATAAATTACTAAGATCCTAGAAAATTTTATAGGTTAAATCTTATCCTTAAATTTCTTTTCTCTTTTTGTTTTTATTTTTGGCTCTTAACTTTCAATATGTAGGTCTTATTTTGTTTTTGAAATTGAAACTTGTTTTGTTTTATTTATTTATTTATTAATTAATGTCAATGTAATTGCTTTGTTGAAGCTTAATTTAATTCCTTTGATTGTTCGATTATATTGATGTTATCAATGAAATATTAATCACTTAATGATCCATCAATTAATTGATATGATCAATGAAAATCGTCTCAAAAGATTTGTTAATAAGAGAAAGAGTTGACGAAGTAGAAAGACAGGAACACCATTATTGTGCAGGTGAGAGTAAGTGAGAGAAAAAGTAAAATGTGATTAAATTATTTTATTTTTATTTTAATTTAGTTTGACTGTGTGAGTAACTCCCATAGCACTCAAAGCAATATTGGGCCTATTTGATACAAAAATGAAATTTATAGCTTAAATTAATCCAAATATCATTTTAGATTTAATTGGATATGGAAAAAAAATTCAGGGAATAAATTGAGCATTTATTCTAAAATTTTGCTATTCTAATTTTAAACAAGTTCACAATTAAAGAAAAGTATAATTAGAAATAGTAGAGATGATTTTTTTTTAGCCTGAAGAAAAAGAATCGAATCTAAATTTATTTATCATTATACTATATTTTAGTGTGCTAAATGAAGTTATTTATTTTGAAGAAGCATCAAAATTTAAATCTCACTAATAATTGTTTTATCCTATACATTTAAAAAAAAAAAAAAGAAATGGTCAAAGATCCTATAAAATATAGCCATGAGATTTCCATTTAATTTGGATCTTAAGACGCCATAATGATTGTTAACTAAAAATTAATTAAAAAATGGTATAATGTACTTGTAATAAAGTCTTCACCCCTGTATATATATATATATATATATAGGTTTTAATCTCAACCTGTAAATTGACTGAAAAAAATATAGTATGTATATACCATAAATCTTTTTGTATTGAAGACCATTTTGGGGGCATGCACAGTAGTTTCAAAAGCCAAAGGCATTTAATCATTGTATGTCATGTTCAAAACCAACAAGATTAATTATTATCCCCACCTTCCTTCAAAATTGTTATTGCAATTCTTAATTATATATCCCTTTTGATGATCATGATAATTTTAGCATCCCACAAATTATAAAAAAAAAAAAATTGAAAAAAAATAAATAATTTGGCATCATTGCACTATTTGCAATTGAAATGGATTGAGAATTTTTTTTTTTTTTTTGGCCAAATTAAATAAACATTCATTTATAAACAAGAGAAAATTACATTATAATTGAGGAAGAGTTCCAAGTCTTGGAGGTTGAACAACACTCCATACAGGGGTGCAAGAAAACTATACAACAAAGATTCTGCAATCAAATTTGCTGATTTGTTAGCTATTCTATTAATCCAAAAAAAAAACTGAAGTTATATAATTTATTTCCTCTAAAAAAGGAAATTATATAATTTAAGCACATATATATATATATATATTATTATGAATAAGGCAAATCATTACAAATCCATTAGCTAAAAATGTGTTCCATTGCAATTCATAGATTAATTTTTTGCATTATCCACTAACAATACTAGAATTATATTTAGAGCACTTCATCCATTAGAAAAAATATATTGTAAGGAGAAAAACAAATTACAGTAGCAAAATGAGTTTATCATATTTGGACTGAAGTTATTTTCAAGATTGAAAAATTTTGACTTGTCAAATTTATCAAATAATTAAATAAATAAATAAATAAAAAGGAAAAATAAAGTAAAATAACTTCAAAAGAAATAAAATGTAGTGATTCTTTTTTTTTCATATTAATATGGTGTTAAACTTTTATCTTATTTTTTATTATTTTTTAATAACTCATATATTATTATTTATATCTGTTAGAAAAAAAAAATGTGATTGGCTAAGCAAAACCGGCACGTGTACTTCCAGCCGGTCACTTTCGACAGCATTACCGGTCTCATGTAAAGGCCTGTTATTATAAACCACAAAAACGAAGAAAAACCCACACGTTTCCTTAATCAAG
Source organism: Vernicia montana (assembly GCA_949750685.1). Classification (NCBI taxonomy): domain Eukaryota; kingdom Viridiplantae; phylum Streptophyta; class Magnoliopsida; order Malpighiales; family Euphorbiaceae; genus Vernicia; species Vernicia montana. The sequence continues at coordinate 8,458 of CATKHJ010115639.1, read as the reverse complement.
AAACTCAAATCACAGAGAAGAGAGTCAGATTATCCCTTCTGCGAAGAATCTAGTTTCTCCGTCTCTTTCTCTCATCTCAGCCGTGGAACTTTTTATCTAACGGTTAATAATTACTTTCCAGGTTCTTCGCTACCTCCCTTTTCTCCTCTCTGTATATAGAATTTAGATACAAAGTTTCTATTTTTATGCAGCTTTCCTCAATCTGTTAGCCTGTAATTTGCGTTATTTTTGGTGGGTATTTGCTGTACATATTATTTTTACTTAAGAGTTTGGGTTTTTTATTGGTTTTATAGCTGTTTATATTACTTATTTGGGGTTTTAGATTGCTGGGGTTAATGGGTTATGCTTAGTTTGGTGGTTTCTTTATAATCAACTTGGGGTTTTTGTTTTTACAAGACTGTTTTATTCTTTCCCTTCAATGTTTACCAAGAATATTCCAGACCCGACCCGTTTAGCTATCTTCTTGTATTGTTTTCATGTGTTCATGTGTATAATTTTCAGTTAGGTGGGGCTCATTATAGATTGAATTGTAAAAGGTTGGATTGGAATTTTGTTCAAGCTTACAAGAAGTGAAAAGGTTCTTTGGAATTAGGTTTGTTGAGCTAGATTTGTGGTTTGTTTGTGCTCTATTCACTTGGCAAACATGGCAGACTCGATTGCAGCTACATCCCTTGTTGGGTATAAACCCATGTGTAGGGGATTTTCTGTCAAGGATAATTCCTGTAGAAGGAAATCTTCAAGTGACTGTCGACTCCTAGGATCGGAATTTATTGGCAGAAGGCTTGTTTGTTTATCTCAGAGATTGAAAGTTGATAGGTTAATGAACATATCAATTAAGGCACTTGCAATGGAGTTGACGAAAGAGGCATATTCGTATAGAGAGGAGGAGAGAATACCACGTACATGGAGTTACCGTCCTGACAGTAGTGTCGATCGGAAACCAGGTTTATGGCCACCAGAGAACAGAGCAGATAATGCTTCATTGCATAACCCCTTGCTTCGACAAGAAAGGATGGGTTGTGGCTGGTTGGGAGCCATATTTGAGTGGGAAGGTGTTATAATTGAGGATAATCCTGATCTTGAGAAGCAAGCCTGGCTTGCACTTTCTCAAGAAGAAGGAAAATCTGCTCCTCCAGCTTTTATTTTAAGACGAATAGAAGGGATGAAGAATGAGCAAGCAATTTCTGAAGTTCTGTGTTGGTCAAGAGACCCAGCAGAACTGAGAAGAATGGCTGCTAGGAAGGAAGAAATTTACCAAGCTTTGCAAGGTGGGATATATAGATTACGATCTGGCTCAAAAGAGTTTGTGAATGTGTTGATGCATTACAAGATACCAATGGCATTGATATCTACACGTCCAAGGAAGACCCTTGAGACTGCAATTGGAAGCATTGGGATTGAAGGGTATTTCGGTGCTATTGTAGCGGCAGAAGATGTTCACAGAGGGAAGCCTGATCCAGAGATGTTTGTTTATGCAGCACAGCTTCTAAACTTTATTCCAGAACGTTGTATTGTGTTTGGGAACTCCAATCAGACTGTGGAGGCTGCTCATGACATTCGGATGAAGTGTGTGGCTGTTGCTAGCAAGCATCCAGTGTACGAACTCAGTGCTGCAGATTTGGTGGTGAGGCACCTAGATGAGCTTTCAATTGTTGATTTGAAGAACCTTGCTGATATTGAATCACCAGAATTTGGGTCTCTTGAACCAGAGATGGAACTAGAAGAGGAAGAGGAAGAGGATCGACCAACCTCAGTGGGAGTTGATGATATTTTCTGGTGACTCCAATGAATTGTACAGTTTGCTTTGCAATTTATAAATTCTTGTTGACAATAATCCTATTATATCTGCTGTAACATCATTGCAAACCATTAGACCCCTTGTTTATGAGGGGAAAACAAGGAAAAAATTGGTGAAAAAAAAAGGAAGAACAGAACAAACAAACAAACAAACAAAGGCAGTCTGCATTGGACTGCCTGAATATCATGTATGTATTATCTGTACCATATATATTATTGTCCTTAGATAATTTGTTTGGTGGTGTTTTTCTCTGTTTGAACTTTCAGAACTATTGAACTATACCTTTTTATGTGTGACGAACTGACCGTAAGACTGAAACACAGGGAAGCTCATGCATTTTGTGCAGCCGTCTGATATAAATTGCCACTGCATTGGACGGTAATAAACCTGGTGCACGCCATCAGGCTTGTAGAATCATTTCAGTTTTGAGTTTCTCAAAACACCCTTGGTTTCCTGAAAGTTTCGGGTAGCTATGGTTCAAAGTTGATATAACCATTATAGGAAATGTATATCAAGTTTTACTGATGGAAAAGTTCAATCCTTGGGACTCTTGATATTAAATTTTTGCAACTAATATATTCTTTCAATTATGCTTAGAAAAGCATATTTCGAATGTGAGGTGATATCAGTTCATATGGTTTCTAGCTTTCCAGGTTGATGAAGCAGCTTGACAAGGCCAGGCTGAAATGGAATCCTAATTGAGGAACTAGCAATAGCCTGAGAATGCAAAAGAAAGTTTTATGAACTAATAATGATGAGCTCTGACCTAGAAAGGAAAATGCAAAATAAATTCATTATTATCTTCTTTGGCATGTATAGCTTTCTGCATTATACAGTTTTTCTGGGGAATCTCCTGACAATAGTTGTTGATTAGGAAAGGCAATGGTGTTGGTTTTGCAAACTACCATTCCTGCTCCTCTTGCCATTTCTATTGTCTACTTCTTGGACACTTATCTGTCATCAAATTTATAGCTTTTTTTTTTTTTTTTGGTTATTATCAATACGAATACACTGTTCAGATTTTTCTTTTTGAACAATTAATTCTTCAACTTGCATACAATTACTGTCTACTTTTATATGAACAATCAAAATGAAACCTGGAGGAAGAAGGGAAAAAAAGAAAAAAGAAAAAAAGCGGAACAGACTGCGACAAGATAGCTTTGCAAGCTTTGGCTGGGCCTTCCTGGACTTGGAATCTCAACAAGGTACAGGCCATTTACTATGTTGCAAATGGTCTCTTTAGGGAAGGCCCATATAGAATTTCCGGCGCTGACGTATTTTGAGTTTGCCATTGGATAGTTTAGACTCAGTTAGAAATTTGGGCTTGATATTTAGGTTTTGCACAACATATTTTGCCTTTTTGGTGCTTTTGCTCTTTTTTGCCCCTTACTACTAGACATACAATAATTATGTTTAATCCCTAAAAAATGTACTAGAAATTTGAAAAGGAAATTAGCTAATACTGTTCTTGTAAAAAGTCCTTAATTGACATTTGAAAAGTAGGCCTAACAACAAATGAAAATACGTTTGTCCTGGTTTGTCAAATTCATGTTTTGAGGTATATACACATCTCATTTCTCTATTTGATTGTCTGTTTGTTGGGGAAAAAAAAAATCTCCTGCCATTACAAATTTGTCTAGCTTTTTATAAAAGCAGAGTCACTAAATTATTAGTCAGATTTGTAAACAAAATTATAGGTTAAATGGATAAATACTTTAAAAAAAAAATTGGCATTTCTGAAGATCCTATCCACCAACAGATCTATCAACAAGGTATTTTATATTTATGAAGTATAATTTGGGCTGTAATCTCATTTGATTGGATTGTAATTTGGTTTTTTCAAAAGAAAAAAGATTGTGCAAGACACTTTGTCCCTATCATGGGCCAGGCCAGGCCAAGTTGATTATGCAAAGCTAAGTCGAAGAAATAGCCAAATTTGAGTCGGCTCACCAAAGAAACGTACACGTATTTGCATTTTATTGCCATTATTACACTCTATTTTTCAATCACTTAACCATTGTGTGTTTCATCTTCTTGGCTTTTATTTCTCCTTTTTCTTTTTTATATAAGAAAAAATAAGACTCAAACTCTATTCAAATATAATTTAATAATAAATATATATAATTTCACAATACTAAACAATTTAAGGTTTTAATATATGAATTTTATTTTAATGTTTATTGATAGGAGTGTAATTGAGTCGAGCCGAGCCGAACTTTAACTTGTTCAGGCTTTGCTTGATATTTTTTTTTTCCGAGCTCGAGTTTGAACTCAAACTTTGAATCGAGCTTGAAAATCATGTTCAAACTCGACTCGTTCAAACTCGAGTCGAGTTCGAGCTCAACTTGAGCTCGGCTCGTTAATAAATTACAATCGAATTAAGTTCGAATTTGAGTTCGACTCGTTTTGAAATTCGTTTATAATTTATCAAAATATTCAACTTTCTAAATATTTATTTTTAATAAAATAACTATAACAAAAATATTTAAAACTAACATAAAAGCAAAATCATCCAATTAGTGAAAAAAAAAATCTAATCATAAAGTTGAGTATCACATGTATTACAAAGATACTAATTAATAAAAAAAATATTTTTAAATATTAGAATATTAGATTATATAATAAGGAAATATTGGATTATCTTAATTAGGAGAATATATATTTTAGTCAAATTGAATTGCCAAAAATTTTATAAAAGTATTAAAATATATTTTTTGAAGTGCCAATATTATTAAGTTAATAATAATAATCACGAGCCTATTAATCGAGTTTTTTGTGAGCCTGTTCACGAGCTTATAATCGAGCTGTTCACGAGTCTAATCGAGCCGAGTTTAACCTTGCTCAAACTCGGCTCGTTTATTTATCGAGTCTTAAAGTAAAACTCAAGTTTGGCTCATTTATAAAACGAGCCGAACGCGAACGAACTGTTATCGAGTTGAACACCAAGCCACTCGCGAACGATTTGACTCATTTACACCCCTATTTATTGAAAATACAAGTTTAAAGTTTATGTTAAATCCAATTAATTAAAAAAATACAAATTTAAGTAGATTTTTTATTTCATTTAATATCAAGATCTATAACATTTGAAAATATCTTGTTAATTAAAATTGATATCATGTCCGTTAAAAATAATAATTTAAAAAAAAACTAGTATAATTTTCCCCCTCTTTGTAGATAGCCAATAATCTATTATTAATTTTTTTTTTTTAATTTTAGGGAATATTACTAACTTAATTGTTATTCATAATTATTGTAAACATAAAATAGTATATTTTATGGGTGCATTACAACTGTAGATGCGTCATCAAATACATCATCCCATTTTTCTAGTTTTCCTATATTCATGAACTATCATTATAAACAAAATATTTCATAAATTAAAAAAAAAATGGAAATAAATACACTAATTTGAAGCAAATTCTTCTGTAAATTAGCTATTTTAATTTCATCAGCAGTACATTAAAAAAAATAAGAAATGAAACTTATAGATGTCAATAATAATAATAATGAAACTTATAGATGTCAATAATAATAATAATAATAATGATAGTAATAATAAATTTCATATGATAGTGTTTCATCTCTAAGTAAAAAATAATAAATTATTATTTTATCTTTAAATTTAATCTAAATAACTAACACATTTCTATTTTTTTTTTTTTTTTTTTGAGACATGTTAGTTTATCCTTAAGGACTAACTAAATCATATATGTATTTTCATTCATCGTATTATTTAATTATTTCATCTATTTTTAATTTTTTTATTAAAAAATTTTAAAAAAATAATATTTAATACTCATAATATCCCCCACTTATTTTTCTACTCCCATTTCCCCCCAGTCCGCCGCCACCACAAGACAAATTATAGGGACAAATTATATGCTTCACTGCAAATTGAGTCGCACTCTAATTACCTGTTTTTAAATTCAGTTAGGCCTTAAAATCAATGAATACATATCAGAAATTCAACTGGAGTCGAATCAAAATTTTAAATAATATCATATAATTATTATTTATATGTTAAAAATAAATATAATATACATATAATTAAAATTAACGAATATTACTAGAGCAATTAATGAATATACTTATAAGTAACTTAGAAAATTATGGCAAATTAATTAATTAAGTGGTAATTTTGAAATTTAAATTTGATTGGGTTTCACTATTCGATAATGAGAGGTCTACTCGAATTTTTATTATCCCACGTAAGAAATAAGAATTTGAATGTTCATGTGCTCAAAATGATAAATGAGTGAATGATAATTTAAAACTCAAAATAAGCTCTATATTAAAAAAAAAAATGAATGAGAAAAGTGAGTTATCCCACGTTGAAAAAATACAAGTTGGAATATGGTATATATTGAAAGGTTCATCCTTTCAATACTAAGAAAGTAGCTAATAAGACTCTCTCTCAAACGCGCAAAAGAAAAGCAAATTCACAATTCGAACTTAGATTCAACGTGTGAACGCACGACTTGTTTACACAAATGCTAGACCAAAATGAGTTGGCCGGATCAACAGTTACCCAACCAAATTTTCTTCAGTTCTTATATTTGATTTCCTGCTTAAACCGGCTTGACCTGGCTACCTAACAAGTCAGACTGATTTCTAACAACTATGCTCTAATTTCTCAACCAATACTCCCATAAGCTGGATTATATGTGAATGTGAGATCAGTTGATGGCCTCTCCAATCCTCTTTTCAATAAAAAATAATTCAAATTAAGTAAAATAATTAAAGAATTGGTGATTTTATTCCCTTAATATATTTTTTTATTTATTTTTATTATGTTTATGGAAAATAGAAAGAATTTATTGAAATGGAAAATTTAATTGCAAATGAGAAATATTTTAGTTTTTGCATATAAAATTTCACGAAAAAAGTAAAAAAAAAAATTGACAGAATAACTAAAATGTCAGACGAAAACAAAATTTATGGACATCTTAGTTAATTTCTAAAAAAAATAGAGACAAATTAATTAATTATGTTAAATCTCAGGAACAAAATAATAATTTATTCTGAAAATATTTATGAAAGATCAATAAATTGATCATATCACATGAAAAATATAATATTATTAATTGTATGTAACCAACTTATAGTTGGGTTTCGTATATTAATTTGTGAAAAAAATTATAAATTAAATAAATTAAAATTTTGAAATTTTTTAAATATTTTTCAAATTGTAGTATATGTACCTAAGATATGAATTACTCAAGGTGTTGAAAATACTAATGTCAAAAGTTCCATAAATTTTATTTATATGAAAAAATAACATTTGGATTTTTTTTTCCCCATTTGTTGGTTTGATAAATGGTGTGTATGGTCTTTTTCCTGCAAAAGAAAACAAAATGGTATGGTCTCCAACTGTCATCTTATATATATGTATATATAAGACTATAGAACATTCCATTAATGCTTATGTAAAGGAATTTTTAGCATTGGAGAGAAATCAAAATTTGATTTATTACTCAGATAGTATATGTATTTATAATTAGATTATATATATACAATGTTTTTTTACAAATATTTTAAAGTGAAGAAATTTATTAAATTTAATTTTTTGATATTTTACATTAGGAGAAATTCTATGTCAATAATAATTATAAATAATACCTTTTTTAGGAAAAAAATAAGAACACTTTTTTAAAAATGAAATAAATTAATAAAATAAAATAAATTTTTATTAGTAAATAAGACTCATCTGTTTTGTGGAAAATAACTTATATGTAAAAAATATTTTATAAGGAAAACATTTTTTTCAAAAACATTTTCCAAAAATTTAATTTTTTATTGTTTATTTACCACATTAAAAATCAGTTAAAAATATTAAGTTTCAATTTATAATATTATAAATATGTTTAAACTTATAAGAATTTTATATTTTTAAATTTTATTGTTAAATATAGGGGTGAGCATCGATCAGTTCGGTATCCGAATCAAACCAAATCAGTAAAATCGAATAAACTAAATTTTTTAATAGTAAAAATCAAACCGATCGAAGCACATGTAAAATTGAATTGAGCCAAATGGGTTCAATTTTTAGTTTGAGCTTATTAATTTGAAAAAAAATAATGTTTATTTGTCTATATGGTAAATATCATTTTGCCTTTTTTATGTTCCTTATTCTTTTAATGAGTTTGTTAAATAAGACAATGAAATGTTTTATATTTATATAATAATAATAGTAAAAAAATACATTAATTTACCATATAATTAGCTATTAATCTCCATAATTATAGCATTCATCGTATCTTTCCAAATTTTAGGCATTGGTCAAATTTAATAAAATAAAATAAAAAATATTACAACATAATTAATATCAAATATTGAATCAATTTATTTTATAATATTATGCTATAATTTATTTTAATTTTTTTATTGTAATAAACTATATATATAATTGTAATAAAAATACTATAATCGGTTCGGTTTATTCGGTTTTTTTGTACTGAAATAACTGAAATTTTTCATACTCAAAATCAAAATTGAACCAATTTATTTTAAAATCGAACCGAATTACTTAATTGGTTCGATTCGATTCGATTTTTCTGTTAGGATCTCACCCCTAGTTAAATATAAGAAAAAAAATATATAAAATAGTAAATAGTGGTAGTCAACAGTGATCAATAGTGGTCGATTTCAGTCGCTGGC
>CATKHJ010115625.1:0-27122 GCA_949750685.1 Vernicia montana | reverse complement strand
CAAATCTCCTATAATAACCTGCCAAACCAAGGAAACTACGAACTTCTGTCACATTTGTGGGTCTAGGCCAACTTATCACTGCTTCAATCTTCTTAGGATCCACTTGAATGCCATCTTTACTAACCACATGACCTAAGAAGCATACATGATTAAGCCAAAACTCACATTTCAACAATTTAGCATATAATTGGTGCTCCCTCAAAGTCTACAATACTATTCTCATATGTTCCTCATGCTCTTCCTTACTCTTGGAGTAGATAAGGATGTCATCAATGAATACAATGACAAATTTATCCAAATATGGCTTGAACACTCGATTCATCAAGTCCATAAATGCTGCTGGAGCATTGGTTAACCCAAGTGGTAACACTGTGAACTCATAGTGACCATACCTCGTCCTAAAGGTAGTCTTACATATATCCTCGTCCTTGATTCTGAGCTGATGATAGCCCGATCTGAGATCAATCTTGTAGAAGTGAATTGCTCCTTGTAATTGATCAAACAAATCATCTATTCTTGGCAAAGGATACTTGTTCTTGACAGTCATCTTGTTCAGCTGCCTATAGTCGATACATAGCCTCATTGAACCATCATTCTTCTTCACAAAGAGAACTGGTGCACCCCATGGTGAACTGCTCGGTCAAATAAACCCTTTATCCAACAAATCTTACAACTGCACTTTCAATTCCTTCAACTCTATAGGTGCCATTCGATAAGGAGGAATATATATTGGCTGAGTACTAGGAAGAAGTTCGATATTGAACTTAATCTCCCTTTCAGGTGGTAACTCTGGTAGCTCTTCTAGAAATACATTTGGAAACTCACTAATTATTGGCATTTGTGGTACCTTATTAGGAGTCTCCCTCATATCAATCACATGCACCAAATATTATTGACATCCCTTCCTTAGAAGTCTCCTTGCCCCAATGGCTGATATGAAATTGGAAGGTACATCGCTTCTATCTCCTTAAAACACAAACTTATTCTCATCTCATGGCTTGAACTCTATCTTTTTCTCATAACAGTCTATGTGAGCATGGTGTTTAGACAACCAATCCATACCAAGAATCACATCAAACTCTAGTACCTCCAACTCAATCAACTCACTTGGAAGCTTCCTCCCATCAATCTCAACCATGCATGAAGGATACACATGTTTCACCTCAATAGTTTCCCCTAAAGGAGTGAACACTTCTAAGGGGTTACTCATGATCTCTCTACCCTTTCCCAATCTCTTAGCAAAGCATGGTGAAATAAATGAATGGGTAGCACCAGAATCAAATAAAACTCAAGCTTGTGCATCTTGGATAGAAAGAATACCTATCACTGTAGTATTGGAAGCACAAGCCTCCTGTTGATTCAGGGAAAATACTCTGCCTCTACCTCTCCCTTCTATAGCTTGACTGGTTCCTGATGCTTAGCCTTGCCCTCTGCCTCTACCCTCTGAACTCCTAGTATCAAGCCTAGCCATCTGCACTATAGGCTGAGAAGTAGCAGGCATACCCTGATTATCTCTCCACAAGGGACAACCCTTGATATAATGTCCTGCCTGGCCATATTTATAACATGTCCCCGCTGCTGTCCGGCATACCCCATCATGTCTTCACCCACATGTAGCACAAGTAGGTTGACTATAACTCTGTTGTTCATGTCTGGATACAGAACTGGTGGCTGGAGCAGATGCCACAGATACTACTCTAGATTGTCCTCTACTCTGACTACCTCCTCTATGACTCTACATCATGGTAGAAGTAGCAGGCTCGACTGTCTTCACCTGAGCACTACTCCCTCCTCCTCTGCTCTGGTTGCCAAAACTCTTAGGTTTGTTCTTGTTCCTCTGATCCCTCTCTGATTTGTCTTCTCTGCTCTTGGATTCCATTTGCTTTGCCTTGTCAATCAACTTAGACAAGGAAGCAAACTCAATAGCACATAGGGCATTATGCAGAGGTGTTAACAAACCCCTTCTGAACCTTTTAATTTTTGCAGCTTCTGTAGGCACTATCTCTTAGGCAAACTTGCTCCGCCGAGTGAACTCTTTGGCATACTCAATCACTGATATGCCTTGCTGTTTCAACTTTTCAAATTGGGCTATTCTGCTTTCCCTTTCTGCTTCGCCCAAGAATTCATCAATCATGTCTTACTTAAACTGCTCCCATACTGGTGGCACATCTTTATATAATCGGTTCTCCACATGCCGTTAGAACCAATCCCAAGAATTATCCTTAAGTAAGAGTCCTACTAACTCGATTGCCCTTGCATCAGAACACGGTAATCGTCTTACCACTTTCTCAACTGACTCAAGGAACCCATGCGGTTCTTCTCCATACTCACCATGAAATTTCGGGAGTCCCATCTTTAGGAAGTTATACATCCTCACCCCACCATCATCAATTACCCTCCTAGCCATATGCTTAGGAACAAAAGCATTCACAGGAGCCAGTGGAGGTGGAATCCTCTCTTGTACCGATAGAAGAGGCGGTGGTGTGATATTAGCATCTTGTTGCCTTAACCGTCTCAACTCCAACAATTCTCGGCGGAGCTCCTCATTCTCACGCCTCAAGTCATCATCATCTCTTGGAGGAAAATGGACTTCTTCCGCTTGAACCTGGCGTCTAGCCCTCGGCGACTCAAGTGGTTCCTTATGAATGAAGGCGGCATCAGAAGCAACATCTAGTGCTCCCAAATTTGCGATAGGTATACGTCTCGGTCTACCTCTTCCTCTTCCTCTTCTAGGCAGCATCTAAAAGATAAACACATATCAAGAGATTTAACACATATTGGTAACGTGGATTTACACAAAAACAATGACTTCAATAGACATAGAGGAAAATTTTCTCCTATGATCCATGGTGCTCACATACCCTATAACTCATATAGTCTAAACTACACTTAACCTTCAACTCTGATATCAACTTTGTCACAACCCAACTCCACAACTGTGACGGTCCTAGGGCATGGGTAGGCATAAGGCCACCGAAAACCCATAGAACCCTTCTCATCACATATAAATCTCATGGCAACTTAGCTACTAACACATACACTTCCCAAGATTAGAACCTGAACTCATGCACATGCTCAGAATCTTGTACATCTCATAATTCTCATAAAACAATGTATATAAATCATCCATAATTGCCATTAAGGCCAAAATAATATCTCTCTCTCTCTTACACACAAGGAGCACTAATATACTTCAATTACAAACAAATAAAAGAGAAATTACATTTATCAAGATGGTTCTTTAGGGAGGCAAATGCCTGCCTCCCTAAAGAACCGAGCTAATGAACTTCGAATCTCCTGAAAAATGGAATCACTAATGAGATAAAGCAGTGAGTAAATAATATACTACCATACTTGTGAGGCTAGGTAACTCAAGGCTAGCTCACAAGGATGGTAGGTCTTATATCTTACCAAATGGCTTACAATATAACAAATGAGTTTCATATATCTCATAAGAATCAATAACTCGTAATATACAAGAATAAACATGTATATAGCTCATGAATAAATCATAATTCATAAATAGATGGATATAGAAATCAACTTGTAACATATTAGGAATAGAGGCACTTTATTAGCATATTCCGCTCGTAATAAAGAATAGAGGCCGGTTCGGCATACTCTTCCTCGTAATAAGAGTAAAGGTATAATTAACATGCTCTTCCTCGTAAATACATGAAATGGATCAGATTTCACATCTAGAACAATTTACCCTTCTTAGATAGAGGTAGGATATTATACGCTATCCATTGGAATACAATGTGCACAAAGTCTAATGATTAACCCACATTAGTAGGGGATTTCTATACCATTAAAGGTATCAACATATAGATAGAATAATCAAAGTTCTTATAATCAAATAACTCATATGGTTTAAATGGTTCTCATACAAATAATAATTAGGAAATGGTTAATTAAAAACTTATAAAGATTAATGAAACGTTATGGTTCAACAACAATTCTCATACTTTTCTCATGGTGGCTCATACAAGAAAATATGCATTAAGCCTTAGGAATTCAAATACAAGAATAGTAGTATATTTTCTACTCACCTTAACCAAAAGAATGCTCTATATTCAATAGAAGTCCTCAATCACATCAAATCCTTATGATCCTCATGATTATCATCCAACCTTCTAGGAGGAACTAAACATACAAACATATAAAAATTAACAATACACATAACTTATGCTCTTAAACTCACCATACACATGCTAGTCTCATGATTTCTAGTTATAATCCCTCCTTAAGCATGAAATATAACAATGAGGAAGAAGAAACTCAAAAGAAAACCAAAACCCTAACTCACCTCTTCAATAAATGCTTCAACAATGGATGAATGGATGAACTCTTGCAACCCTATATCCTCTAATTGAAGCAATAAATGAAGTTCTTAGCATTTAATGTGAGTGGTTTGGTGATACTTTAAGAGAAAATGAGTTATAGGGCTCTAAAATCCCATGAAAAATGAAATGGGGCTTAAATCTCTTTATATAGCCCGTAAAATCTGCCCAGCCTCAACATGATGAACGGGCATTCATCTCTTGTGAATGAGCATTCATCTCTTATTCTTCAGTTTTAACTATTCACACAAAAGGTTTCTGAACGAGCCTTCAAGTAGATGAACGGGCGTTCACCTTCATGGATGAACGTTCATGACTTGTGAATGAACGTTCAATCTCCATTCCTTTAACTTGCTACTGTTCATGTAGAAGCTACCTGAACACATGTTCAGCTACATGAATGAGCGTTCATGTCCATGAATATGGGTTCACACTTCAAAACCTTCAAAACCACCTCTAATTCACCACATATAACCATAAACTCATCCCATTAACCTCATTCCAACACAAACACAATATAATCATCATATACATGATTAGCATATAACTTATAGCTCATAAATATGATACACATCTAGTAACTCATATAAAGGATCGAATGAATGCACATGTGAACTTAGGGTATTACATCTTTCCATTGATACCGGTCTAACATCATGAAAGTCACCGGAATTGGAGATCGAAAAATTGAAAACTGAAACTTTATGCCCTAATTTCCGGTGATCGGCGGCTAGTGGAGCTTATATTGGATTCCTGGTATCAAAACGAGTTGATTGGTATATTCACCAACTCCAGCACCACCGTCGGTGGCCAGACGGCGACGGCGCTTGAGGTCCAGTCCAACAGTCTTGTTTCGACTTTCAGATGCATTCTATGACACTAGCTCGATCGAATTTTGTGTTGGTAATTCCGAAACATTCGCATTTTAATTTAATGTTGATTTTTTAGACCATAAAATTTTGAAAAGTTAAAAATAAATTAATTAGATGTTATTGTAAATTTAATCGACTAATTTATAAATTATTATGAATTTTTACGAGATTAGTAAGAATGAATTTACATGGATTTATTATTGTTTTAATCAAATATTTAAATGAATTTATATACCTAATGGGATTATTAATGTTAAAATTATTTTAATTATGCAAATGACCTGATTATATGAAAGATGAATTGAATATGAGATGGAATTTGTAGAAAATAGAAGTATAAGTAAACAAAGTTTAATTTTGGGTCATTCGGTCAATACATACGAATGAGTATATGCTACTTAAATATTGAAATGAGTATGCGAATAAGTTGAACCTTATATGTTAAGCTTGAATTGATTGATTGTTAATAAAGTTATACAAAGTTAGGTCTTGAATTAGCGAATTAGAACTAGCAGTTGGAAATTTAGAATGAAGACTAGTTTACTTTGAATTTTAAGTATCGATGTGCAATGTATAATTCAAATGTGATAATGGATTGTAGAGTCAAAGGATAAATAAGACAAAGAGAATATTGGAAAAGACAAGTTTCTGTACTATTTGTGCTAGATGTGTTAGGAGCTAAGGCGATAAGGTGAGTAAATAATTTACTAATATAATATGTGCATTCATTGTTGCATTTCATATTTGTTTTCAATCTTCCTAAATATGAAATTCCAATTTATTGACTTATCATCGAATTTGTTGATTCTTTGAAACCTTAATATTTGTTAATCACTTGATTATGCGAACCCTAAAAAGTTATTATTGACTATTGTTGCTTGGGTTTCTTTGAATCCACTCATTTACTTGTGGCATTTCATATGCCTATCTATTAAATTGTTAACCTATAATGAGTCATCTTTTCTTAGATCTCTGAATCCTTGAACCATTATGATAAATGTATATTGTTACTTGATTAATTCCATATGATATGAGTTATATGAGATACATGTGATTCCAATTGCAAAGTAGAAATCCCCGACTGATATAGGTAATACATCAGATCCTGTGCACATAGTAAAACCCGCGGATGGAGTGTATACATTCGAACCTCAGCTAGGAGGGGTGGTCCTAGCAGTGAAAACTGGTTAGTCTTATGCTTTATATGTGATATGTGAGAGTAAACAAGGCATAAGCTGCTACTCTATTTTATATGTGGGAAGCATTCCGCTTCCAAAATATTTGCTTTCTGCTAAACATAAAAGTTCTACATTTGCTACTTCACAATGAGCCATTTGTTACCTATGTTGATAAATTGTTCATTTCTTGCCTGCATATCATATTAGTACTTTATTTACTCATTGAGTTTATCTCACTACGTGGTTATCAATATTTTTTTCAGGTACCTAAGAGCTATAAGCGAGGTAATTCTCAAGTTCATTTCTCCACTTGAGAAGTGTTGAGCTAATGAGGATTTATATTTTGATCTTTTTGTCAAACTATTCATATAACTTGAAGTCACAATTAGAGCTCCATAGTTATTTTCGTATAACATTTGGGACAATTGAATTATGGTAATTATAATTAATATTTACAAGTTATTATTAGTAATATGTACTTAAATTGTGTATGATATGTTTAATGAATGGTGAGTATAAGATTAATGATGCATATGACATTAGATATGAGTTTTGAATTAGTAAAAAGAATGTGATATTGCATTTTAAGTTGATGGTATAAGGACTTATATTTGAAGTGTTAGTTTCCATGCAGGTTACTTATTTTGGGGTATGCGTATATGTAGCCAGCACTTTGCCGGATTTTCGTCAGAATGGTTGTAGTGAATGGTTCTACGAGGGTTCGATGCCCTCGTGGTTACATATACCCTAGGATAGTCGCGACTCCCAAATTGGGTCGTGACACTTTCATTATCAAGGTAAAGCACCTTTATCTAATTCTTTCTTCTAAAATCACAAAAATATCAAAATCTGATAAAATCAACAAACCCTCCATTACAAAATGGAAGAACTGTGTGGGTTTTGATTCTCATTCCAAAGGATACACAGGCACACTTAGTTCAAGTAGCAAATCAAATTTAAAATAAACAACTTCTCTCCCTCGTCACCTTCTCTTTCTTTTTATTTATTTATTTTTTTATCTTTGGGGAATATAAGATATTCTTAGAATCCATAAAAAATAGAGGAGATATCTCATAATTATTGGATTTTTATTATAATTTTAAATTATTAAATTGTTATTCTTTTTATTTGTTTATTCATGAATGGATGTTTTATTTATTTATTTATTTATTTGTGAATATTTATAATTGTCATTTCATTCCATTATTTAATTACTCATGAAATTATTTTTTAAGTTATTTTTTATATTAATAAGTCAAACTACCTTTTTTTAGAATAAATCAAACATTTAGTTTCCGAATCCTCTTTGGTTTTAAGGACTAGTGTAATTTTCCAAAAGGCAATTAATTGGAGTCTAAAAATAGATTTTTACCTTATATTTTGCCAATTAAAAAATAAATTAAGGTGGCAACTCCAAAAATTATTTTCAAAATTAAAGAGATAATTTACCAAATAAAGCGATAGTCGCTTCAGTCGTGAGATTTAGTTCAAATGAGCTTTTCGATTCCTAGCGGACCAGACTGGTACTCGAGCGAGACCTCACAGTTGGAAACTCCATTGGGGACTATATTCTTTTTAAAAAAAGAAAATAAAATGACTACTAATTAGTTTAATTCAATTTTGGTCTTTTAATATAATTATAGCTTTTCATGCATCATTTGCATAGGCTTTTTGCCTCCAAACTTACTTTTTTTTAGGAAAACAATAGATAGCAATTGTAGTATCAAGTGGGTAATTCTCTTTAGGTCTATTGGCCGATAGAAAAAGCATCCACCTGTGAGGCTATGTCCGAGCACCGGTTCGGCCTGCTAGGAATCGAAATGCTCATTTGAGTTTGATCTCATGATTAAAGCAGTTATCGCTTTATTTGGCATATTAACCCTTTAAATTGGAAATTTGATTTTGAGAGTCGCTATTTTAATTTATTTTTATTTGAAAAAATATAAGAAAAAAACCCATTTAGACTCCATTTAATTTGCCTTTTGAAAAATGCACTAGTCTTTGAAACCAAAGAGGATTCAGGGACTAGATTTTTGGTTTATTTTGAAAATGATTGGTTTGACTTAATGATATATGAATAACTTAATGAAAATGATTTCATGAATAATTAAATAATGGAATGACAATTATAAAGAATGAAATGAGAATTGTTATTATAAATAACAAAACATATAAGGAATGGAAATAAATTGACAAAATAATTACAATTACGATAAAAACTACATAAATAGAGGATATCTCATTTAACCCTTATTTTGGATTTGCCACTTAGAATAAGTGTGCCTGCGTATCCCTTCAAATAGGAATCAAAACCCACGCAGTTCTTCCATTTTGCAATGGAGGGTTTGTTTAATTTATCTTTAATTTTATCATGTTTTGATGATTTTAAAGAAAGTGTTTTACCTTAAAGAAAAAAGAGAAAATGTGTTTTACCTTGGTTCTCTTTGAAATTGGAGGAGGAGGTCGTAAAGCCTTGTCAGATCGGAGTTCCAATTTTTAAAATGCTAAGGTATTAAAATTAGTCCAAATCTTCCAAGCCAAGTCAAATCAAAGAGAAATTACTTGGTCACCTTGCAAAGGGAATAGCAAAGCAAACTAATAATAATAAAAAGCAACTAATAAAAAGAGCAACTTAAGAATCTTATTTAATCCAAAGAAGACTAAACTAGGCGGACTAAAACTAAGAAGGAATTAGCCCTAGGAGACCTTTATAAAGAAAATAGAAAGAAGATTAAAAGGTTGACAGGACAACTGTCAACTAACAATCAATAGGTGAGTTGGAATGGAGAACGGGAGGCTCTATTTATAGGCTGAGGAGTGGAGGAGGAAGTTTGAATTTTCCAATGTGGGATTGAGACAAGAAAAAAGGCAAAAAATGAGTGCAGGTGTGAAGATTTGTAGGTGACCCCTGCAGATCTGCAGGTCAGCCCTGCGGTATCGCAGGTGGGCCTACGGCAGCCCAGAAAATTTCCTTTTTATTTTTTTAAAGGTGTAAAATAACAGGTTCACACCACCCCGCGATGAATCCTTTGATCCTTTCAAAGGCGTTAACAGACAGTTCGTACTATTGGACTCACACGAAGCTCTTTGACTCACATGTGATTAGGTATATCACTGCCCTAGTGTGACGAGTAACCTTTCAAACCACCTTTACCCTTTCATGTAATGGACCTAAAACTTAGGCCTTAGGTTGTATGTACCTTAATGAATAAAGCCTTGGTATGATTGCATAATCATGAACCACTTTTTCATCCATTCATCCATAATGCATAAAGCATGCATTCAATTCCATGAGTCTAGGATGTACCTTGAACCAATTTAGAGTCAAGCCTAAGCCTTAAGCATCCACCTCTATCCAAACACTCTTATTCATAAACCTTAAAGCACCATTTCCCTATCCTTTAACCTAACGCTAAACACCAAAAAATCTGGAATTGCACACCTTAAACCTTATACATTTTTACCCCTTTCATCCACAAAAGCCATCACTCTAAATATCTCCCCCAAGTGAGAATCTTAAACACCTTCAACCTTAAACCTTAAACTAAGAACCCTAAATACCATTACCCCTTATCCAAACCTAAAACTCAATTCCCAACTATGAATCTGAACCTCACCTCTCATCCAAAGATGTAAATACTTTAAGTCTCAAACACCCAGAACATTGCCTTTATCCTACCCAACACCTCAACCTAAGAACACAAAAACCTTTAAAACCTAACACTCTGCCCATAAGCCTAAAACTTTCAAAAGCCAACACTTGGCCCTTAAGCCCAAAACCTTCAAAATCCAAAAACTTTGCCCTTAAGCCCAATATCTCTTGGCCCAAAACTTTCAAGACACAACACTTTTCTTTTAAGCCCAAGATCATTTGGCCGAAAACCTTCAAAACCCAACATTCTGCCTTTAAGACCAAAATCTCTTGGCCCAAAAACTTCATAACCTGACACATTACCCTTAAGCCCAAAATATTTGGTCCAAAACATCTTAGGTAATCCTTTAAAGCTCAAAATATTTGGTCCAAAATATCTTAGGTAATCCTTTAAAGCCCAAAATATTTGGATTTGGCCTAAAATACCTTAGGTAATCCTTCAAATCCTAAAATATTTGGCCTAAAATACCTTAGGTAATCCAAAATATTTAGCCCAAAATACCTTAGGCAATCCAAAATATTTGGCCCAAAATACCTTAGGTAATCCTTCAAAGCCCAAAAATATTTGGCCCAATATACCTTAGGGAATCTTTTTCTCTCAGAATTTGAATGATAACCCATGCCTTCATCACTTTTTCATACCTTTTCCCATACACTTACCTCATTTCTTTATTTTTCTTTCAAAGTACCAATGACTAATCTGATCGACATAGATACAATGAACACCCTCTTCACCAACCTCCTCAAGAAGCAAGAAGATAAATTCCAGGCTATTCTCATCTCTACCCTTAATACTCAACTAGCCAACTTCAACAAGGGTTTAAGCATTCAACAAACCAGCTTCAACAATGCATTAGCTCATCTTACCACCGCTTTCAATACCTAATAAACCCAATTTACCAATGCCTTGAATTCCCAATGCCAATTCATCATCAATGAGGTAAGGGGAATAATGAATCAAGCTAAACCCACCAATGTTGCTCCTGGAAAAAATACTCGAAAATGCCACGCCACTAATTTCGAACATCAATGTCACCTTGGCTTATGGAAAAATGCCCGAAAGCACCATGCCACTAGTCTCAAACATCAACCTTTCCTCTTCTTTGAATCCTTTTCAAAGTAGAAAGAATACTATCCCTTTAGATACCAAAAAGCGCAACATTAGTGTACTTGAGCAAGTCAGCACAGTGGAGAAAAATGCAAAAAAGATAACACCTGTATTGCTATTACCTCTACCAATCGGAAGAGTAGGGAGATAGTTTCCATTACCAACCGACAACCCTTAATATTGGAAAGGAGAAAATTTATCGATTTGGGTATACCCTTAAGTGTGGTTTACAAAAAGGCGTTGGAATCAAATTTGGTGATACCTTTAAACCCTAAGACACCACCAAACCTTTTACTCAAAAGCTACAATGTCAATGAATATTGTGAGTATCATCAAGGAGCTAGGCATAAAACAAACATGTGCAAGAACTTGAGTCATCGAATCCAAGACCTTATTAACAAAGGAGATATCCTTCCTCCTAGACCAAGACCCAACATCCACACTGATCTTCGAGCCACTATCGATTCCCTTAGTTCTGAAAATTCTAGAGCAAAAGGATTAGGAAGAAAACTTAGAGGCTACTCTCTTTGAGCAAGTCTTCATGATTGGAAGTAAAGTAGAACTAGACCCTACCAATTTCATCCAGCCTACTGTGAGGCCTCGCCCGAGCACTGGTCCGATCCGCTAAAAGGAATCGAAATGCTCTTTGGGAGAAACTTCACGCATTCTGGAACCCGCTATGAGTTCTTAAAAAATTGGAATTTATATTTTCGTTTTATGTGACAGGGAGTCGCCACTTTAATTTAATTTATTTTAATTGGGAAAATTAAAGGAAAACCAAATGAAATGACTCCAAATTATTTATTTTATCCCAATGGAAAAGTATTGATCCGCAAAATACCAAAGTGGGCTCGGGGATAAGATTTTGGTAATAAATAGTAAATTTCTATAGTTTGGCTAAAGTACAAAATAACTTTATGTATGCATGAACATGGATAAGAATGATGAATGAACAGTTATAAATGATGCAAATATTATATGGATGACAATTATAGGGAAGAAACAAAAATAAATAATATAGAGGATCTTTCCTTTAGCCCTTATGTGTACTAGGGAAAGCACAGATATTCCTCAATTAATAAAGGAAATATATAAAGCAGTAAAATAATAGAAATGGGGAAAATATTATTTAAAATATTTTGGATTTGATGCCTTAAAAATTGGCATGCTTGCGTATCTCTTTGAATAGGAATCAAACCCCATGCGATTCTTCTTTCTTGCGAAGGAGGGGTTTTACTCAAAAGAGGTTTTGGTTTATTAATTTAATTTAGATTTTAAATTAATAAGATTTAGCTGTTTTTAGTTTTAGATCCAAATAAACGCGTGACAACAGGATAAATTATAAATCTGATTTTAGAATTTAATAATTGCAAGAGAAATGAATTATACCTTTGCTTTTCTTAGCTTTTTTTGCGAGCGGGGCGAGCCTGGCTCCGGATCTGAGCCCCACTTCAGGTTAGGAACTCAAAATAAATAATAACAATTTTAAATTAAAATTATTTTAGTAGTTGAAAGGATTTGGATATAAAAAAGTGATTTTGGACAGAATTTCGATAGCAAAATAAGTGTTTTTTGCATTTTTTTCCCAATTTTCGGTCTGATTTTAAAAGAAGGGAAGCTGGGTATTTATAGAGGAGGCTGAGGAGGGCTAGGCAGCACTGACAGCGGCACACCTGGCGCACTGGCTGCCTAGCTCGCGGCATGTTAGGCGTGCCGCATGCTGAGCGGCACGTTTGGGCATTCCGTGAGCTGAGCGACATGCTTGGCGTGCAGCCCAGACGGCCATCTCCTTGGCCCGATATGGTTCGATCCGGATCGATCAGTTTGACTCGGTTTACACTATTTTGGTCTGTTTTGGCCGTTCCTAATCCGAATTGGGCCCGGTTTGATTCTATAGATTCGTAATTGAAAATCGGTGGTACCAATCAAGTGGTTTTGACTTGACACAGTCTGGTTTGGTCTAGTTTATCTGAATCAACTTGATTTTATACTATGTTATTCAGTTTGAGCCCGTTTCTGATTTGACTTGGGCTTGGTTTGATTCTATGGATTCGTACGTGAAAATCGATCATCCAGGGGTGCAAATTTAAAGGTTCACAGCTGCCCTTTCATCAGAATTGGCTTTGTTCATAAGGTAATTCTGATGATAGTGAACTTGGGGAATAGGAATCAAAGTGATTTCTAGGTCGGTGTTTAAACATATTTAGGAAAATCTATATTCCTTGTCTGTGTGGGAAAAATAAGAGATATATTCTTGGTCTGTTTTGGGTAAAGATATAATCTCGGTCTATTTGGGAAAATAAAAGATATAATCCCGGTCAGGTTGGGAAGAAGATTCTAAAGCTATCTTAGGATAGGTCTGATTCTGAAAGAGAAACCTTATCCAGATTTAAGGTATGAATCCTAGGGCTATCTTAGGATGGGTCTGTTTTGAGATTGATTTGTTCAGGTAGAGGAAATGCCCCCTAATATCTTTAGGAAGTGATGAGGATGGTCCTGGTCTGAGTCTGGGTTTCATCAGAATTGATCTTGTCTGATGGACAATTCCAAAGATTTGAAAATGGTCATGTCTGATGGGATGATTAGATAGATTGGTCCTTTCTGATAGGAAGAGAGTTTCCTTTTTGGCAGGAAGAGATGATTATCCTCTCTGATCGGATGATGTTCCTTTCTGATAGGAAATGATAATGGTCCTTTCTGGTAGGATGAGGAGAAAACGAAGGTCATCTCTAATAGAGTTTGATGGTCCTTTTTGTTTCAAGAGCTCTGATTAGCAACCTATTATGAAATACATTTGATTATACAAAGATTATGAATTGGATACCTTGAACCTATGAACGGTCAATTTGGTAAGAAAGTACTGATTTTTGTAGAAGAGGGTGCCCCCATTTTGGAATGATAAAGGACAGTGGCTTAGTTGTTTGGCCCAAGGTTGAAAGTCAAGGCAAGGTCAGGTTTTGGCCTTTGGAGGTCTGTGAACCCTCAATTTTGCACCTCCAAAATTATTTTTAAAGCCTCTAAAGCTGTCTGGAATATTTTTCTATCCAAAACTGACACTTTTCGGATCCTGACCGGACTTTCTGTACTAGACAACACTTTCCCAAAACTGATCAGGTTTTTCTCAAAACTGACTGCTGAAATGTCCGATAATTAATTTTAGATCCACCGCCACTGACTGGTAATTTTTTGGACCTCAGAATACCCCGAAAACTGATCCAGAAGTCCCAAAAATCGACTCGAAAGCTGAAAAATGCCTGCAAATCAGACTCTTAGTGATGGCCGTCGGAGCTCCTGGCAATTTCGTTAGACTCGCCGGTGAAGCCACTAGGGCCTCTGGAGACTGTACGACAACCTCTGATGCCATCTGTGAAATTCTGACGCGCGTCCGCGAATGCCCCTTGCGGCTGTCCTCCTTTTTTTGCGAAATTTCCCATTTTACCCCTCCTTCAACTTGTTTTTTAGCCCTTTCGACCCTATCCTTTTAGTCTTTTCACTCTTTCTCTTCCTAAACTACCTCCACCTCATTTTCCTATAAATACCCCACTCTCTCACCACTTCAAATCACACATTTGAGCTCTTGTTGATTGATATCCAATTGCTCTCTTCTCTCTCTCTCTCTAATTAATCTTCTTACTCATTTTGAGTAATCTTAATTAGTTAATTAATTAAAAATTAATTTTAATTAATTAATTATTTTTCAATTAGTTTCCACCCACTCTCAATTAATTAATTAATTAAAAATCAATTTTAATTAATTAATTAATTTTTCAACTAGTTTTCTCTCAACTTGATTAATTAATCCTTTTAATTAATCCTTTTAATTAATTAATCCTTTTAATTAATTAAAGTTGGGTAATTAAGCAACCAAGTCACCAAATTAATTCCTTTTTCAAAACCAAAACCGATAAAACAATACTTCGGTCTGGAAAATCACCCCGCCCACTCAAAATCTCCCCAAAGAGAAGGTACATCATCTTATCTCACCAACCCCAAAATCACCCCAAATCAAATTAAAACAATCTGACCAATCCCTAAACCCCTCCACCTCATAGTGGAATGAACTACGTGAGTTTTGATCCCCATTCAATGGGGTATGTAGGCAAGCTTGGAATTTAAATCCAAGTTTCAAATCCAAATCTCAATCAATCCCTTCCCCCATTTATTTTTCATGTAAATATCGATTTATACTTTCCTTGTAAATTTCAATTAAAACAATTAATTATTCAATTATTTTGGAGTAAATGAGCGATTTTGTGATTTTCCTAGTACCCATAAGGGCTAGAGGAAATACTCTCCTCTACTTGTGGATGTTTAAATACTCGCTCTTTTTTTTCCCCATGTATCTCATAATTATGCCATGCTCATGCATTATAAATTATCATTAATACTTGTCGTCCATGAAATCAATTTTCACGTCAAATTAAACTAAAAAGCCAAATTGAGATTATTTTAACCAAAAACCTAGTCCCCGAGCTCAACCTGGTTCGAGGACTAGTGACTTTATCCTTGGGTAAATTAATCAAAGATTAATAAATTAGAGTCAAATTGAGTTTTTCCTTAATTTTTCTATTTAAAAAAATTAGGGTGGCGACTCCCGAATCTTTTTCAAAAATCAAATCAATTTTTCGAGACGATAGCCGCTTCCAATCGTGAGCATCGAAACTCGTACCTTAACCTCTCATAAAAATTGCTTAGCCTTTCCTTAAGGCATTTTTCCTGAGCGAGAGGAGGGGCGTTCGGGCGAGGCCTCACAGTGACCAGTTTTCGATTTAACCGGTCCGACTAGCCAGTCCGATCCGATTTTAACAACACTGCTTAAAACTAGCTTCTTCATCGTTTCTCTCTCTAAAAAGACTGCTCCTTTATCTCTCCAAAAATCCTAAAAGCCCACACAAAATCCTAATTACACTCCTCATATCTACTCTGCATTTGGGTTATTATGTACTTCCAAGAGATTTTTAGCAATTCAACTATAAAAAAAATGTCAAACTCTGATCCTAAAACCCGTCCTAAGCCTGGTCCATTGCCTCCTGCGCCTGAATCCTCCCTAATGTCGCCTTCTTCTTGGGCTAAGAAAACTGGGTTCCAACCCAAGTTTTTTGGAGATACCAATGGTACTAATTCTGGGCAGATTTCCCTTCCCCCCAAACCCAGAGAACAGACTGATAACCAGCCAGATCTTGAAGTGGGTCGGGTCAGACCAGCACCTACAACGACAATGACCACAACCACTCCATCACCAGCTGCAGTTAATGTGTTTGTAATTAGAAAACTTGGTCTTGACCACCAGTTACCCGAGCGGTTCGGTAGGGTATTTTTTGGTTCTTAGATTTTCCGGATTCTTGACTAAATTAGACCGGCCTAAGGACCAGTTCTCAATTTTTTTGGTTGAACCGACCGGGCCGGGCCGATTTTAATAACCATGGTTTTACCATTGAGCTTTCCCTATTCGGGATCTAGATCTAGATGGCCGACCCCTTAGGAAGGAAGGAGCTAAGTACATTTAAGTTAAGTTCCCATCTTAGAGAGATTGGAGTGAGTGAGCGACGTGGTCACTTTTGATTAGTAGATCTTTATCATGTCATACTGTAAATGAACAGTAGGATGACATTGCTGCAAATTCAACTATCAAACATGGAGCTTTGTGCTAACTTGACCCAAATCTAGTTTCCTAAAGGTGGCAGGGATTGTCTGCCCATGAGTGTAAGGAAGCTAAAAGGAGGTGTCAGGGAGAGCTCTCATTGTCTGCTGAGTGAGGTCATCCGAAGGCGAGGCGAAGTGCTGCCCAAGGCAAGATGGCTCGTGGCGAGGTACTTGCTGCTTGGACAATCGCTAGGTTACAAGGCGTGAGCTGGCTTGTCCATAGTGCCTTGGTCCTATTAGTTGTTTGGTAGCTTGGGCATTGCGACTTTTGGGTGTATGAGGCTTGCTATTTAATTGTGCAGAGGAAATCATATGAGATAATGATAATGAGATTCCTATTACACTATATAGATTATATTCTTAAATATTCTTAGTCGTGGTATTAATAAGATTGGACAATATTAATACGGAAAGATTAGCACATATTATGTCACTATTTTATAAAAGTAGTAGTTGATCTCATGACTATGGTGTGGTGACACTTAGACAAATATGTGGATGCTTATTAGAATGAACAAGTACATTGGATTGACCCGACTAAGAGATAACAAATAGATAAAATTATTTAAGTGTCATTGTTCATATCTCTTTGTGACGACTTTATGTAAGTTTCCTTAGATTTGAGATTATCATGGTATCTTATATATAGAGATTATAGTACTTTAACTCTAATGGTTGTTGCCCAATATGGGTTACTCATATCATGGAGATTGGGTGCTATATGAAATATATGAAAATTGTATATAATCAATAAAGGATTATCACTCCTAATAATAGGAGAATAATATTCCACGACCTCTTGTAGGAAAAGGTAACTCCAAATCTTTGGCCAAAGTAATCAAAAGAAAATATTATGAAAAGAGTTTCAAATATTTTTCTTATAAGAATTACAAGTTCCAGAATCAAGAAACAATATTGATCTTCATAAGTTGACACAATTTCATAACTCATGATCAATATGAAATATAAGTTATGATAAAGGAGTTTATTACATGGCAAGTCGTGCATGGAAAAATGTGGCCATAACCACATGGTATTCTACATTACTTGGGTGGCCATGGTACATTACTAGATGTCAATCTTGATCTATAAATATGAATTAATTAATTAGTAGAATTAATGATAAATTAAAAGAGTTTTAATTTATCTAATTCTAATTTTAAATTAGAATTAGAATTTATATTTATTGCTAACGTAATGAGAACTTAATGGGTTACACACAATAGGACAAATATTGAAGATATAAAATGAAATGAATTAATCAAGTAGGGATTTGATTGAAAAGTATTTATACTTTTTAGAGACTAAATTGAATCACTTAAAAGGTTTGAGCACTGATTTGTAATTTGTCATAAATTAACCTTGTTGGACAAGGGATAGTCGGCTATAAATACCATGCTTTGGGCAAAACTTGTTACACACCAAGTTTTGAAATCTTGAGCCGCCGATTTTGATAACAAAATAATAAAAAAATTCTTTCAATCTAATATTCGAATTTAGTCAACGAAATTCATTCGTAAGAAAATTATTTTTTGCATTTTCTTCAATTTTATTTGTATGGATTTTTCATTATTGCTACCCAATTTAGATAACTTGTGGTTTGCTACAACCTAGTTAAAACGAATAATAATTTAAAAGGACAAGTTTTAAGACTTTTGGTAAGCAACAATTACCTAATTTTTATATGAATTATGTTAATTAATTAAGATGATTCATGATGAAGAAAATAAAATTTTTTAAATTATTCTGCTGCGTATGTATGAGATACATGATTATTTCCTTACAGTGGTATCAGAGCCATGCTTAATTAATTAATATAATTGTTTATAGTTATGAATTTTAATTGTTAAAAATTATATGTTAAAGTTTGGTATTAATTTTTTTTGAATTGTTCAAAATTAAAGATGCACAGTTTTTTATATGAATATTTTTTTTTTTTGCCGAAAAAAACATAAATTAAAGATGAAAATCTGAATACAGTGAAGCAGCAAGCCTAGGAGGCTGCAATACAACCCACGCAGGGGCCAAATTACAATTCAAGACAGACTTAGCTACCCAATCTGCAGATTGGTTAGCTTTTCTATTCACCCATACAAAAGAAACTTCTCTAAAACTATTACATAAATCTTTAATGGTTGAAACTAAGGCAGAAATCTCCCAAGGACATTCATCAAGAGCATTATTACATGCATCTATTAATATCCTGCAATCTGATTCAAAGATGCAAGAAACAAAACCCAAGTTTATCGCCAATTTCAATGCCAACAGGAGGGCTTCAGATTCAGCAACTAGAGGGGAACGCACCATCTTTCTAACTGCAATCCCATCCAAAAGAACACCATGGGAGTTCCTACATAAAACTGCTAAGCCAGCAGTACCATTTACTTCTTTGAAGCTGCCATCAACATTAAATTTAACAAAATTAACAGGAGGAGGACTCCAATTGCTAGGAGTCAAAGTCTGAGAAGTCATAGGAAGATCAAATTGGATCCCATTAGCAGCAAAGTAATCCCAACACATCTTATCAGCTCTCATAACTGTACGCCTAGGATCAGGGACAATTCTTTTAAAAATAGACTCATTTCTGGCACACCAAATGGCCCAGCATAATGAAGCAATTTGTTCTTTAATGAAGGGCTCTGCCTCTAATAGTTGTTTATCTTGAATGATCGCATTCCACCACTGCACAAAAAGAATAAGTTGATGAGGATTAGGGATAAAGCTGAACTTTGAAGCAAACCACGATGCCTTGGCATGTGGACAGAAAAATAAAATATGTTCAATGGATTCCTCCTTCCAACCACATAAGTCACACTCCATCGATCCTACCAGCTTCCTTTTGTGCAGCAGTTCCTTGGAAGGAATTGAGTTGCAGCAGATCCTCTATAAGAACATAATAATTTTAGGATGAATCATAAGCTTCCATATACTACTCCAAACTTCTTTAGGAATGTCCCTAGATGAAGAAGGAACATCCCTTTGATTTAGAATCTCCTGGACCTCTACCCACTTGTGATATGCACTTCGAACCGAGAATTGTCCCTTTTTACTCCAATGCCAAACCCAACGGTCGCAAGAATTGAGGTTACCAATTGGAATTCTCAAAATAGCATTAACTTCAATATGTGAAAAGAGTTGATAAAGAACCGATTCTTTCCAATTTCCGTAAGAATCCAGCAGGTCACTCACCTTATAAATGGGACCAGAAGAGTTAGGAGATGACTGAATTTTAAAGTTTGGGAGGTCAGGGATCCAAGGATCTTCCCAGATTCTAATATTTTTTCCATTTCCTACATTTAATCTAGCTCCAGTCTTGAGAACATCCCTAGCTGCAATCATGCTCTGCCATCCCCATGAAGCACTCGACCCCTTAGGAGCTGACCAAAAATCATCAAAAGGGAAATATTTAGCCTTGATCACCCTTGCCCATAAGCATTGGGGTTGAGTAATCAACCTCCAAGCTTGTTTTGCAAGCATAGCCATATTAAATTCCTCTAAATTCCTGAACCCCAACCCACCAATATCTTTAGCCTTAGCTAATTTTTCCCAGGACATCAAGTGCAAACCTTTTTTCTCTTTTCCATTTCCCCACCAAAAATCTGCCATAGCACTAGTCATTTTCTTACAAACCCCTTTAGGCAATTTAAAACAAGACATGATAAAGTTAGGGATGGCAGTCAAAACAGATTGGACCATCACTCTTCTACCCCCTTGTGAAAGCAACTGACTCTTCCAGGAAGCAGCCCTTTGTTTCACACGATCTATCAAATAGGAACAAGCTTCTATTTTTGATTGCCCCCAAATCGAAGGCAGCCCAAGATACTTATCTCCCTTTTTCATTTCAGACATTCCCATGGAATCCATAAGCTGAGCACGGTGACTTGAAGGAGTATTTTTACTAAAAAAAATGGAAGATTTTTGGGGATTAAAACGCTGACCTGAGGCTTCTCCATAAAGGTGGAGAATGGATTTAATATGTCCCAGCTCCTCCAATGTAGCTCTCCCAAAAAGGATCGTATCATCAGCAAATAGAATATGTGAAATTTTAGGGCTTCTTCTTACAAGTTGAATGCCATGGATGTCTCCTTTGCTCACTGCACTTTCCATCATTAGAGATAAAGCATTAGTAACAAATAAGAATAGATATGGGGATAACGGGTCACCTTGCCTAAGGCCCCTTGTAGGTTTAAATGACTTGGTGGGCATACCATTGATTAGTACTTGAAATGAAACAGAGGAAATGCATTGGTAAATAAGATTCACAAAAGCTTCATTGAACCCCATTCTCCTAAGAACAGCCACAAGGAAATTCCATTCCACCCGATCATAGGCCTTCAACATGTCCAATTTAATAGCACACTCAAATTGCTTGTTGGCCACTGATTTGTGAAGCTTATGAATTATTTCATGAACTATCAAGATGTTATCCTGGATGGCTCTATGGGGAAGAAAAGCTGATTGAGACTCTTTTATAAATTTCCCCATCCATGGTTTTAGTCTTGAGGTTAAGATTTTAGAAATAATCTTATAGACAAAATTACACAAAGATATGGGTCTGAATTGTGAAACTTGGGTGGGAAAAGGAATTTTGGGGATTAAAACAATATTAGTTTTATTAATACATTCTGGCATAAAACCAGAAGAGAAGAAAGCTTGAACTGCCTTTATCACTTCATGCCCCACCTCATTCCAGCATTTCTGATAAAAAATTCCTGGAAAACCATCAGGACCAGGTGCCTTTAAACCCCCCAAGGAGAACACTGCCTTGCGAATTTCTTCTTCAAAAACTGGAGCTAATAAGTCATTGTTGGCTTCCATTGGAACTACTCTCTCAATATAAGACAAAGCCTCGGACAAGCAATTGGAACCTTCTGATGTATAGAGATGAGAGTAAAATTCAGAAATGTGATTCCGAATTTCTCTTTCCCCTTCTAACCAATTTCCACCAGAATCTTTTATCTTGAGGATTAAATTTTTTTGTTTTCTTTGAACTGCAGATACATGAAAAAAGCGAGTATTCTTATCCCCTTCTCTCAGCCACTTAACCCGCGATCTCTGAACCCAGAACATCTCTTCCATGCGCCACTGCCGTTCCAATTCATGTTGCCAATATGCTGCCTGAGCTCTGTCCATATGCGCACCTGGTTGGGAATGGAATTTATCGAGCTTCTCCTTTAATTCTTCAATTTTAACACGGGAATTTCCAATCTCACGCCGATGCCAGTTTCGCAAAGATCCAGCACACGCTTCAAGTTTACCATGAAGGCTAGAAAGATCAGTCACTCTATGATCCAACCCCCATGCTGCTTGTATCACTTCATTCCAATTACAAGCTTCAAACCATTTGTATTCAAATCTAAAGCTTCTAAACCTGTTTCTTGTACTCATATCTAAGTGAAGAATGAGGGGTCTGTGGTCTGACCCGAGAAGCCTTTCATGTGAAACTCGAGCTGCATCAAAAATCAACCTCCAAACATCATTACAGACCACTCTATCAAGGCGTTGAGCAATATTGTTGACACCATCCCTTTTATTATACCAGGTATATAAGGGGCCAATGAAGCCAATATCAATTAAGGAACAAGCATCCAACCATTGTTGAAATCGCTCCAAATCTCTCTCCTGAACTACTCTGCCGCCTCGCTTCTCAAATCTACTAGCAATTTCATTAAAATCCCCTGAAACAACCCAAGCCTTCTCTGCCTCTGGTTTTAAATATCCCCACCTGCTGAGAACATTTTCTCTATTCTCCTTTTGCGGCTCACCATAGATGAAGGTATGAACCCATTCAACCTTTTTATCATTCCTAACACACAGAGAGTGAATAAAATTTTTAGACGAATCCAGAATTTTTATAGATATGATTGAATTCCACCATAAAAGTAAACCCCCAGACCCATGAACTGGCTCAACATAAAATGATTCATCAAATTTAAATCTCCGCCTTAAAACCTCCAGGTAATCAGATGTGTTCTTAGTTTCTGAGATGAACACGATCTGGGGACGGTATTTTTGCAAGAGATCCCTAAGGACCTGAACTGTCAGGGGGCGTCCCAGCCCCTGACAGTTCCATATTAATGAATTCATGGCATCCCGGTGGCTTTAGGCGAGCCACCAACGCCATTGAAGTCTTCATCTAAATCATCCTTTTTCTCCATCTCCATCTCCAGTTCATTGTAGACATTATGATCAAGAAGTCCATCCCCAAGTTCCGTTAACTGAACTGACGAAGTTTTCCTTCTAGCCAAGTCTTTTAATTTAACTTTTCCATACTGCCTAACAGTGACAGTATGGTTTTCCTGGGTAGAAGAGATAATCTCATTCTGGACTTGGACTAAATTTGTCATCAACACCTGATTATTCCCTTTGTGCATCATAGAAGACTCACCAAGATTAATCTTTTTAGGCCCAACAAGTGAGTGTTTAAATTTGACCCGTTGAGTGGGCTTGAAAGACGAGCCTAATCCCTTCCTTTTGTGCTCCTTAGAGACACTAGCAACCTTCAACAAATCATGGCCTGTTTTGGGCTGCACTTCTTTTATAATAATTAGGTCCAATAAATCATTATTAAAAGCCCAATCTATGACTTCCAGATTTGCTCCTCCACTATCCAGCTGCTCTTTTAAAGATATTTTCTCATTATCAAGAAAAGGCTGTATTTGAGCATTAATGGAGGCATGGCAAAACAAAGCTCGAGAACCCTCCCCTGCAATAAAGCCGCTATGATCAGAATAGTTTAAGATTTTTGAGGAAGAAGGGTCTTTCAAACATTTATTGTGATTAATCCTTTCACCCAAAGTTATTAGGTCAGGCCCATTCTCTATCAAAGGCGCGTGCAAGGGACTCGCTTTTTCCTCAGGCTGCTGGTTATTCTGAGTAGAGGATGAGTGGGGAGAAGTCCTCAGATTCAAACCTTCCTGATTATGTTCTCCAATGTGCAAAGTGTGTCTATCCCTTCTAAAGCCATAGCTGGACCCCTGGTTTACAGCCATATCACCATTAAAAGGGACTCGAATTCCGGGACCATATTGAAAAGCCCCAACCTCAAGAGCCGCTTTATAATGTTCATCCTCCTTATTGAAGCAGGATCTAATGGTATGTCCCAAGATACCATAAAGATAACAAAAATCCGGTAAACGTTCATAGCGAAACTTATACCATACAAGCCCACTGTCTTCTGTTTTATTCCAAAACCCCTGGGGAAGTGGTTCCTCCACCTTCACTAGGACTTTTAACCTCATAGTAGTTTGCCATCCTACCACGTTGTCAGTTTGATCATCCAATTCTACCAGCCCTTTAAATAAGTCTGCAATCTTCCCTGCATTGTCTTCATTAATATGATCAGGTGGAAGTCCTTTCACTTGGATCCAGAAGGGAGAGTAAGAAAAATCCAGTTGGTGGATTGACATTCTAGGAGGCCATTCCTTAATCACAATTAAACTATTGTCCACAGACCAAGGAACTCCTTTAAGCACCTGCATTTTATCTTCTTCACAACGGAACTCAAAAATGAAAAATTTGTCCCCTTCCTTCTTGACGTCAAAGGCCATCTTCAACTTCCATGACCTATGAAGAGACGCCTTTAGAACATTAACACTAATTTTCTTTACTGTAATTGCCTTACCTGCTAAAACAAATTTTGGATTATGATCCGTTTTGGATGAGCCAGCAGCTAAAGAGAGAATAGGGTCTCTACAATGAAGCCTTTCAGTTTTATCAATGATAGTTTGTAAGTCATAGGCATCTCCACCTTCAATATCCATGACTTACACCACCCTGACCCCACGGATCAGTGAGATCCTAGGAGTAAATACAACCAGATAAAAGGCTTTGGTAAAAGGGGATGGTAGACACAAAAAGACACAAAGTAAGGATGAGGGAATAGACAACTCTATTAATAACTGATAAGCAGTTGAAAAATATTTGGAGAGATATAAAAACAAGAGAGATGAATCTTAGAATATATATTAAAAATACAATAAATAAGATAAAGAAAAACAGCACTAGCAAAGTGATTGAATAAATCTGGCAAGGCTCAAAAAAGCAAACTCATAGAAGAGTTAGGTGAAACTCCATGAAGGAGAGCAATTTTCCACTCCTGAGGCTTCATTTCAGAGAGAGGGATTGTTAGCTTGTTAGAGAGGCAAACTTAGTAATTACCAAGATTTATCAGAGTCTCTCTAACATGTGCAACAAGACACATGACCACGAGGACAATTATATGAATATTTGATATTCATAATTTTATTATTTAAAATTTTTTTAAAAAAAATTTTGGTACGCGCAGCAGTGCTGCGCATGGTAGCAACTGTGAGTACACGTGTAATGTGTACTCAACGATTTAAAAAAAAATTAAAATATGCTTAAGCACAAAATAGAAACAATAAAAGGGCAATAATAATTTGATTATTTGTTGCTTTGATCCAAAATTATTTTGGATTGTTTTAGTTTTTATGTTTGTAAATAATTAAATCCTAATTAGATTAGGATAGTAATTTAAGAAATTAAAAGTTAATTGGATTACCTAAAAGAAATTGAATTAATAGTTTGACTATTATTCTTTCTATGTCCTAAATGATTTAGGACTCCTTAATAAAATTTTAATTTTTAAATTTTTGCATCTAAATCCTAATCAGAATTAGGTCAATATTTTAAAAGTTAAAATCTAAATTCCACTTAATTTGGGACTTTAAAATTTTAATATGATTAAAATTTATATTAAATATGAGATGGGCAGAAAATTCAAATTAATTTTAAATGTGATTTAAAATTTGATTTTCTTTAATTAATTTAATAAAGTATTATTTTAATTTATATGCCTAGAAATTTAATGTGATTAAATTTCATAATAAAGTTGACTTAAGTTAAAATTAATTCCTATTAAGAATAGGATAACCAAACTAAAATAAATTTAGTTATGTAATATGATTAAATGATTATATTTACGATATATAATGATTCATAACTTGTATAAATTTATTTCTCCTTCTTATCATTCATGATTGATGAATAATGATTAATGGCATGATGGATGATTTTGGACTATAAGACCAATGTAATTGGATGTATGGTTGAATGATTTTATTTCGAATAAATAGGGCATACGTGTCCTGTCTTACTCACATATCCCCGGGGTTGTAAAATTCTCTTCTCATCTAAACTCCCCTCGAATGTAACTCGAGATTTCTCTCTCTCTTATGTAAAAGTAATTTATTTAGGTAGGATTTTAGATAATAAAGTTTTATAATCCAAGAAGTGGGTGGAAGAAGGCACCAAATGAAGGAGGAAGGCAATTTGAAGAAATTACCTAGGATTTGACCCCCTAATTTCCTTTTTGGCTCAAGAAAATTAGTTTAGAAAGTCCATAATCATCCATATTATTTGATAGCATGCTTATATATATTATGTATATGATATTTAATTATGTATGTTTGCCATGATGAGACTTAAAAAAAAAATAATAATAATCCCTCATTAAAATATTAAGTCACCAATAATAATTATAGTAGCATTCCATTATTATAGCAAGATAACCATAATTCTTTGTCATGCTAACTTGTTGAGTTTCCCTCAAGGTTACATAACAACGAATATGTTTGAGCTATGAAATATGAGATATTTCTGAATAATGGGTCCGACTTAACTAAAATATATAATTTGTTGAGTTTCCCTCAAGGTCATATATTTTAGAGGCAATGTTGAGATGTACATAAGATGTACTTATCAAGAGTTGATAACTGAACAATCTAGGAGTTACATGTGATGTAATTGATAATAAGTATCTACCTAATTAATTTAATTTTGATTTGTTGAGTTTCCCTCAAGATCAAAAGTAAATTAATGGGATCCTAGATCACTAAGAAATTTAATAAAATTTTCCAAATCAATATAGAGGGTTATTGATTTGAGTAAAATAGTGGAAGTAAAATTAAATAATTAAAGACCATATTGTTTAATTGAAATCACATGAATCAATACTTATTATGTTTTATCTTTACATGATAGGTTGTTTAAAATGGGTTCAAGTATTAATTTGCGAAACATTCTTGAAAACAACAAATTAACTGGACCAAATTTCTTAACATGGGAAAGGAATCTGAGAATTGTTCTCAAGTCTGAAAGGATAACATATGTCATTGAGCAGGCAATGCCAGATGCACCACCAGCTGAAGCTGAACTACCAGTTCATGAAGCTTATGAAAAACATGTAATAGACAATGAAGTGGCTACATGTGTGATGTTAGCTGCAATGACTGAAGAGCTTCAAAAGCAACATGAAAAGATGGATGCTCATACTATAATTTTTCATCTTAAAGAGCTTTTTGA
>CATKHJ010115624.1:0-10465 GCA_949750685.1 Vernicia montana | reverse complement strand
TAATTTCATGATTCTAAGATCAATTTAAGATTTGGATGTGAAATTATAGATTTTCCCCAAAATCACTTTATTATGAATAAATAGGGATTTGGAAGAATTAAAGTGATTTGATTTCAATTGAATGATGAATATGAGTTATTGGAATGTTAATTTGATAAATTTATGTTCAATTTAAGGTTTAATTATGAAATTGAAATTTTTCCCCAAATTCTAGGGTTTATGGAGTAAATTGGAGATTTTGGGATTTAACTTGAATTAATTGAAATTGATTGGTTAATTAAGTTTGTTTATGAAGTAATTTAATGATTTCAAGATCAATTTGAAATTTGGGTCCATAGAAATTATTTTCCCCAAATTGATGAAATTGGTATATTTAGGGATTTTGATTTTTTAGATATAAATTAATATCATGAATTAATAGAAAATATATTTGCTTTGACTCATGCGTTGGAAATGAAATTGAATTAAGGAGTTGAAAAGGGAAAGAAATTAAATTTCTTGATTTGATTAATTGACTATTATATATATAATGTTGGATTTAATAATTAATTATGTAATGTGAATATGTGTGATATTTGTTTATGATTAAGGAATGAAAAAATAAAATATGATAGTAAGATTAAAGGGATAGAAAGTAATTTTTGATTTGTGTAATGTGTTGTAGAATCGAAAGGAAAGGGTATTATTCGAGAAATTGAGGAATTTCGTTTTTAGTCGGCGTTTATTTAAATTAGGAGCTAAAGAGTTTCGAGGTGAGTACAAATAATATTATTTCTTTTGTGCCTTGAATATGAGCTTTTTATGCTCAATCAATTCTTGTTTGAAATGCATTGCAACTCTATGGCAAAGCATTATTTATTTGTTGATTATTGAGCCAAATTGAGTAATTTATTCTTTGTGGCATTTGGCCAAATGAGCCTTTATTGTTTTTGTCTTTTAAATATGACCAATAATGAGAATTAAATTGTTACTGATATGTTATCCATTGAATCAATTCATGGATAGAAAAGATATATTGTTATAATGATTATATTATAAGCAGAATACCCCTCTGATTTGGGACAATACATCGGACCTTGTGCACAATGGTAATGGAACCTGCGGATAGGGTAAGATTATTCGAACCTTAGCTAGGAAAGGTTTAATGACCCCAGTGCGTATGACCCGATCAGTTGAACATGTGACTAGGCATGTGAGAGTGAGCAAGGCGTAAGCCGCCACTCGTTGATTATGGGGGAAACACACCATTTCCAAGAAAGTGATTAATTTCTGCTAAAGTTATATTGTTGCTTTACTCATGGAAATTGTTCTATAAAAACAATTTTGATTAACATCGTTGTTGTCTAAAAAGGGTACTATTATTATTTGATCAAATATTGTTTATTCTGTATATGTACTCACTGAGCTCTGTCTCATTCCTTAGTTATTATTTATTTTTCAGGACCGATTGATAGGACAGTAAGGTAAATTCCAAGTTCTAGCTTTCACTTGGGAATTGCTCTGCTATTTTGTTTATTGTATGAATGTTTATTTGGAAGTTTACTCTAAAGATCCATTGATTATAAAGTTTGTAATAATGATGTAATTAGGATATCGTATGCATGATGTATGGTATTATATTGTGATATTATATAATGATGATACAGTCCAAGCATTTAAGATATTAAAGTAAACTGCACTAAAAATTGATGGAAAATAGAATTCAAAAGTATAAGTTTGTAAATGGTATTAAGTAGACCATTGGATAGGTTATAAATGTTTAATGTAATATTGGATGTTTAGAAATGGTAAAATATGATTTTGATTCTGGGGTAATGATAACTTGGTAAGTAATGGCAGCTAATAATAAGCAGTAAAGGGGTTCTATGGGTTTAGGTGACCTTATGTCTCCCTATACCCTAGGACAGTCATGGCTCAAAAATGGATCGTAACAGTGCTACTAATGATTTGCTTTGCAAAGAATTTTCTAAATCTATGCAATGTGAATTTGAAATGAGCATGATGGGAAAGCTAAATTTCTTCTTGGGACTTCAAATCAAGCAACTTGAGCATGGAACCTTGATAAACCAAGCCAAATACACTAAAGAGTTGCACAAAATATTTGGGATGGAAAACACCAAACCTCAAACCACACTAATAGGGACTTCAACGAAATTGGAAGTTAATGAGAAAGGTAAATCGGTTGATTCCAAGCTTTATAAAAGCACAATAGGATCATTGTTATATCTTACCGCATCTAGGCCGAATATTTTATTTAGTGTATGCATGTGTGCACGTTTTCAATCAAATTCTAAAGAATGACATATTGTCGGAGTTAAAGGAATTTTAAGAAACCTTGTTGATACTCCAAATTTAGGTTTGTGGTATCTTAAAGGTTCTTCATTTGATTTATATGGTTACTTCGATGCAGATTATGGTGGTTGCAAAATTGATAGAAAAAGCACTAGTGGTACATGTCAATTCTTAGGAAGCATGTTAGTATCATGGTTTTGTAAATAGCAAAATTCAGTTGCTTTATCAACCACGGAAGCCGAGTATGTTGCAGCTGCAAGCTGTTATACTCAACTTCTATGGATGAGAATACAACTTGAAGATTTTGGTTACTCATTCCATGGCATTCCCATTAAATGTGATAATACTAGTGCAATAAACTTGTCTAAGAATCCCATTCAGCATTCTAGGACTAAGCATATAGAAATTAGACATTATTTTCTTAGAGATCATGCTAGGAAAAGAAATATTATTAAGGGTTGGGATGCTTCTGCTTTTTGGAAAAAATTAACTAATGAGGAAAATTTTGATGTTAAAATCTCTAAGGCTTTAAAAATGAAATATGTAGGCTAAAAAATTTTCCACCGGTTTCTTACATATTCTATTTTTGCTAAAGGGGATAACAATGGGTCTATTAGTAAGAAAGAGCTTTTTGAACTATATTGTTTAGACAGGGATTTAGATTTTCATGCTGCAAAATGGTTTGTTGATTCATTCTATAACATGGTAAATAAGCCTAAAGTAAGAATCTTGCTTGACATATATGTCACTAAAATCCTACAGCACTTTGGTATTATTGAGATTTCATATGAAGAGTTTAAAATCTCTCGTACTTCTAAGGATTCTATTAACATGACGACTTTGAGGGATATGAGAATTGCCAAGTACAATGATCAAAATGACACTTGGTCATTAATCACACAAAGGGAAAATGTGGAGGAAGAGGAAGAGGATGCAAATGAAGATGACTTGGAGGAGACTGAAGTTGAGGGAGTTAAGCATGTTTCTCGCAAATGACCTCTTGGTTCTTCATCTGCAGGTCCTAGTGCAGTAGTTTCGAATGCTTCCATCTTGGAATGCCTTATGGAGAGGTGGGATTTACAAGAGAAAAAGATTGATGTGTGGCAAGAATAAATAAATCTTCGTATGGACTCTTTTGAGAAAAGCCAAAGGGAGTTAATTGAGTCATTTCGGCAACTACGGGCTGCCTACACCCTTGGTGCTACTCCTTCGGAGTTATTTCCCGATTCTGCAGTTGATCCACTTATTGATCCCTACCTGTTCATCTATCCATTTTCTATCACTCTATTTTTATGGTTTTATATTTCATCTTTGTGATTGAAGTTTGTTGATCTATGACACATTTCATGTTTAGTATGGCTGTTATTTCTTTTATCTTGAACCTTTACACTTGTGTCGAGTACTTTGATGATTATGATATCTATATTCATTGTGTTTATGTTGTTAATTCTTGATTTATGGTTGGATACATTTTTTTTTTTAAAGTCTAGCATATTTTGAGGGGGAGTTAGAGTTTTTATCTTTTTGATTATTGACAAAAAGGGGGAGAAAATGTAATTTGTTGATAGTTTAAAACTTTATTTGATTAGACTTACAAATTGCAAATTGTTTGCTTAATTGGACTTAGTTTTGTCATCATCAAAAAGGGGGAGATTGTTGTCTCCTCCATATTTTGATGATTCCAAAACTTTGTTTAATTAAGCCTAAATTTATTGAATATGTGAGTTTAATGTAAATTGTTAAGTTGTGTCTTAAGTATATTGATAGGTATTCACATAACTCACCACCTTGAAAAAAGTCACCTCCTTGACTGGCATGAATTTGAAGATTAAAATTTGCGAGGGAAAATTTGCACGGCCTTGACTCTTGGTTCACGGCCTTGAAAAAGAAACAACAACCTCAAGAATTCTTCAAATCATGATTCACGGCCTTGACAAAGAAATTCACCGCCTTGAAAAAGACACAGAGAGCTTTTTTGATTTTTTCAACTAGCAAGTAACGACCTTGACTTTAAAATTCACCACTGTGAATATATCACATCAAACGAAATCTGAAAGATTTTATAGCCATTGGAGACTTGGAGGGAGCTAATTTTATTTGATTTAAAAGCCCAACAATCATATTTATTGCTCCTATAAATACTAGAAGGTTCAAATGAAGAAGACATCTCTTGCCAAGTGAAAATCAAGTGCTATACAAATCAAAAAAGCTTCATTTCTCATATTTGTTAATCATACTCTGTTTTTAGAACACCAAGCTCAATTTCTTCATTTCTTTAAGTGTTCTTCATTCAAAACTAGTGTATTTCATTGTACTCTTTAACCTAGTTTGTGTCCAAGTCTTGTGAGACTTTAAACATAAAAACTATTATATTTTGAGAGTGTGTTGAGTGAAATCCCGTGAAATTTATTATAAAGGGTGAAATCCTAAAGAACTAAGCTTGTAAATCTTTGGGTGATATCCCAATTATTTAGTGGAACCCTAAATTGGTTTGATTTAGGAGAAGTGGACGTAGGAGAGGCGATTGTGCTCCAAACCACTATAAATCTTGGCTAAGCTCTCTCTAACTCAATTTTCTTATTTATTTATTTGAAATTGAAATTTACTGCATATAGGTTGTTCATTTACATTAGAATTTTTAATTACTCTATTCACCCCCTCTAGAATAGCCATACTTGGGATAACAGTAATAACAAATTAACTATTCTTATTATTTATAATTTTTATAGAATAACTAAAACTGAAGCTAGAGTGAATTATACAAGGCAGGTAGTGGCAAAATGCTTTTTAGCCCAATACTCAATTCTACAGGTAGTGGCAAAAAATTGTGAGTTTTGCAATTCACAATATTTTAAATTGAACATTTTTTTTTTTCATTTCTTAGTGTTTGAAATTTCAGATAACAAAATGTTATTTAATTTTAGAGAAATAGGATACTAAAACATAATTAAATTATTGAAGTTTCACCCATTTAAAGTAAAAGAAATAAGTTAATTGTATATTTGGTCAAATATAAGAGAAAATTTTGTAATTTCTTCGATATAAAGTTATTTTTTTTATTATTTAATGCAATTTGAACAAGTAATCATTAATCAACTTGGGATTTTATTGAAGGTATATAAACAACTACTAGTCATCTATTAGTATTTGGGAGAGATTATATTATTTCGAATCCATAAAAGAAACATACACGTACATTCACAAATTGGCAGTTGACATATAAGAAGAATGCTATTGATATCGAATATTGTTATTTGATTTAGAATAATTTATTATTATTATTATTAATTAATTAATAATTTCAGAAACACTGACATTAAAATATTCCCAATTTTAAAAATCCAAGTCTTAAAATATTCTCAATTTCAGAAAACCTAAAATAAA
This sequence comes from Vernicia montana, assembly GCA_949750685.1. Lineage (NCBI taxonomy): Eukaryota > Viridiplantae > Streptophyta > Magnoliopsida > Malpighiales > Euphorbiaceae > Vernicia > Vernicia montana. Next base: position 4,789 of record CATKHJ010115624.1, on the reverse strand, counting down.
CAAAAAAGCTCTCATCTATTTGAAATAGAGACTGGAACTCCATAAAGTCTCACTATCTCATCAATGTACAATTGAGCATACTGCGAAGCTGAGTAAGTGGTCTTTACTGGCAAGAAGTGAGCTGACTTGGTCAATCGATCTACAATTACCCATATGAAGTCATACCCACTCGAAGTCCTTGGCAAACCGACCACAAAATCCATAGTGATTCTTTCCCATTTCCATTCTGGCAGTGGCAATTGTTGAAGTAACCCAGAAGGTCTCTGGTGCTCAAACTTAATTTGCTGACAGGTTAAGCATTTTGCCACAAATTCTGCTATGTCCTTCTTCATTCCGCTCCACCAATAAGAACTCTTTACATCATGGTACATTTTAGTTGCACCCGGATGTACATTGCAAGTTGCATAATGGGCCTCTTTCATAATTTGTTCCCATAAGTCATCAACCGTAGGAACACACAATCTAGTGCCACATCTTAATACTCCATCTACAATAGTAAATCTAGGAGCTTTATCTGCTTCCACATCATTCTTTAGTTTTACCATATGAGGATCCTTGTCCTGAGAAACTTTAATCTAGTCAATCAAGAGTGGTTTGACTTGAAAGTAAGCCAAAAGTACTATAGAATCTAACACTTCAAATTTAAAGCTCAGATCGTACAGACTTTGCATTTCTTTTACCAATGGTCTCCGGTGCACATGGATGTGAGCTAAGCTTCCCAATGACTTTTGGCTTAGAGCATCTGCTACTACATTTGCCTTCCCTGGATGGTACATAATCTCACAATCATAATCCTTAAGAAATTCCGTCCATCTTCTTTGCCTAAGGTTTAAATCTTTCTATTGGAAGACATACTTTAGACTCTTATGATCAGTGTAAATCTCACACCTTTCCCCGTAAAGGTAGTGTCTGCAGATCTTTAAAGCAAACACTATTGCAGCCATCTCCAAATCATAAGTTGGGTAATTTAGTTTATGCTTATTTAACTGTCTAGAAGTATAAGCTATTACCTTGCCATTTTGCATCAAAACACAACCAAGTCCCACTCGTGATGCATCACAATATAATGCATACACTCCTTCATTAGATGGTAGTGCCAAAATGGGTGCCAAAGTGAGACAAGTATTGAGTTTCTGAAAATTCTCTTCACAAGCATTCGACCATTGATACTTTACTTGCTTCTGAGTAAGCCTGGTCAAAGGAGTTGCTATTTTGGAGAAATCGTTAACAAATCTTCGATAATAACTTGCCAAACCCAAGAAACTTCTGACTTCTATTACATTGGTGGGTCTAGGCCAATTGAGGATTGCTTCCACTTTCCTTGGATACACTTGAAGTCCATCTTTGCTAACTATATGCCCTAAGAAACACACACTATCAAGCCAAAATTCACATTTGGACAGTTTGGCATACAAACGATGCTTTCTCAAAGTTTGCAATACCATACGAAAGTGCTCTTCATGTTCTTCCCGGCTCTTTGAATACATCAGAATGTCATCAATGAACACAATGACAAATTTGTCTAGGTAAGGCTTGAAGACTCGATTCATCAAGTCCATAAAAGCAGCTGGTGCATTCGTCAACCCAAAAGGCAACACTAAGAATTCATAATGTCCATATCTAGTTCGAAATGCTATTTTGGATACATCCTCCTTTCAAATTCTCAATTGATGATAACCCGATCTCAAATCTATCTTTGAGAAATGGCTTGCACTCTGCAGCTAATCAAATAAGTCATCTATTCGAGGCAATAGATACTTATTCCGAATAGTGACCTTGTTCAATTGCTTATAATCAATGCATAGCCGTAAAGAACCATCCTTCTTCTTTACAAATAATACAGGTGCACCCCAAGGTGAACTACTAAAATGAATAAACCCTTTGTCAAGCAAATCTTGCAACTGCATCTTCAACTCTTTCAATTCAGCTGGTGCCATGCGATAAGGAGGTATGGAAATCAGATTAGTCCCCGGTAACACTTCAATATTGAATTCGATCTCCCTTTCTGGTGGCAAACCAAGTAGTTCTTCAAGAATTACATTCAAAAATTCATTAACAACTAGCATATGCTCTATCCCCTTTACTTCGAGCTTAGTATCCCTGATGTATGCCAAATACCTTTGGTATCCTTTCCTCAACAGTCTTCTTGCTCCAATAACAGATATCATATTATACGGTGCTTTACTCTTTTCTCCTTGATACTCAAATTATTCTCCTAAAGGAGGTTTAAACACTATCTTCTTATTATGACAGTCGATGGAAGCAAAATTCTTGGACATCCAATCTATGCCCAAGATCACATCAAACTCTAACACTGGCAATTCTATAAGATCAACCTCTAGTTCTCTATTATCAATTTTTACTATAAAAGAAGGAAAAACATTCTAAACTTCTATCTCTTATTCTAAAGGTTAGACACAATCAATGGATTTTCTAACAATTTGCATGCCACAGACAATTTCTTAGCAAAACATAAAAAAACAAAAGAATGAGCAGCCCCATAATCAAATAATACTCTTGCATCCATAGCTTGGATAGGAAGAATACCTGTAACCACTATGTTAGAGGCCTGCACCTCAGGTTGTGCCAAAGCAAATATCTTTCCTCTGCCTCTACCCATAAGAGATTGTCTAGAAGTTTGACTAGAAGCTTGCCTTGTACCTCTACCAATATCAATACCTCTACCACTATTTCCTCTTCCCGTCGGCATTCCATTATTACCAACCCTCTCCATCTGGACTGTGGAATGAGAAGCCTAGGGTCTAACTATTGATCCTTGAGGACAATCCTTCATAAAGTGCCCTGGCTTTCTGCAAGCAAAAAAAGCATTGATCCCTAAATAGCATTGTCCCTTATGTTTCTTTCCACATGTAGGGCATAGAGGAAGAGAAACTCTAGATGGGGTGGAATTAACTGCACTGTAGCTTATCTGAGGAGCCGATCTAGTAGGATTTTGTCTTGCTGGAGGTCTCCACTATTGGCTTCTGAAATTACCCAATGACTGTAAGGACATATCCATGCTCTTTACCCCACTATCGTCTCTTCCTTGCTTGGAGGAACTACCAACTCTTGCTTTCTTCTTTTGTTCTCGTATTGCTTTTAACTCCATTTCTCTGTTCTCAATCATTCTTGCTTTTGTCGACAACCTTGGAATAAGAATCAAATTCAAGAGCAGCTAGAACTTCAAACAAAGGTGCAATCAATCCTCTCCGAAAACACTGAATTCTGATAACTTCATCAGGTATGAGAGCTGGAGCATATTTACTCAATCGGCTAAATTTCTTAGCATATTTAAAACAGTCATTCTAGAGTCTATACTAGTCTTTCAAACTCTAATGTTCCAGCTTCTCTTACACTCTCTGGCAAGAACTCATCCACTACTTTTTCTTTAAACTACTCCCATGTAATCTCCTCACCATCCCTAATCATTCCAGCTATGCTTCTTTTAAACCATTCTTTTGCATCCTTCATTAAATACCTGGCAAATTCCACTGCTCTTCTATCTGGGATCCTTAAAATTCATGCCTTTTCTTCCATTTCTTACAAGAAATCCATAGGGTCCACATCACCCTTGTACTCTGAAGGCTTTAACTTTAAGAACTTTTCATAACTGATTTCCTCTACTTGTGGTACATTTTATGACTGAGGTGAAACCACTGTAGGAGAAATAACTGGAGCAACAGGGGCAATAGGAGCAGGAGGAACAGGTTGCTGCCTTTGCTGAGTAACCAACTCAACTAACATTTCATAATTCGTTTAGAGTTGGTCTAATCTCTGTGCTACTGCAGCCACATCAATTGGAGGTGCAGGGGGAGGAACTGTATTATCCCCCACTCGGCTAACAGAACCTTCTTCAGGAAGAATAACTTTTCTAGGATGACCTCGGCCACGTGTGAACCCTTAATTTTGCACCCTCTGGTATGCATTTGAACCTTAAAGGCACCTAGGCTCAGTAAACAGACCTCCGGAAGCCAAATCGCCAAAGATCGCCAAAAGCTTAAAAATTGAGAATCCGAGCCTCGGTACCTGGGACCTAACTATTTGGCCTCTAAATCATTCTCATATCATCTAGGATTGAATAACAAGAACAATACAACTAGAATCATATAAAACGGACATGAAACGAGCGAGAACGAGTCAAAACAGTGAAATCGGGCGTCGAGTGACCGCACCGCACAGCCCATGTGCTGTCATGGTCCCTTCAATGCGATCCCAGAGGCTCCTGTGTGGTCCCAGAAGCTCCATGTGTGGTTCAAGAAGCCCTGTGTGCAGTTTTGAGTGTTAAAATGTCAAATCCAACATTGAAAAATGTAAAAACCTTCCCCAACCTCTCTACCTATATAAACCCTTCATTTCTATTCATTTCGACACAACTCAATACAACAAAACTTGCTAAATCAAAGCTTAATTGATTTAAAGCAAGCAGTCTTTTGAGGCTCGGTTCGAAAAGAATTGCTTTTCTAGTTTAAAGTTTCTTTTGGGTTTTGGGTGGTTGCTTCGAGGTTCCTCTCCTCAAATCAGTTCGAGGGAGTCCCAAAAGTGCCGTCCTAGTAGCCGTTCGAAGGCTGTGGTTCCGCCGAGTCGAGAAGGTGGAATTGCGATCCGAGGCTAGTTCCCCGCCGACCGAGACAAGTCTCCGCCATCAAAAGGTATTTATTTTCTTCCTTTTTCATTTATTTATTTATTTGTTTTGAAGTTTGTTTTGCTTCTTTGTTGTTTTGTTTGCTTTTGTTTTCTTTTTAGCTTAGTTTTTCTTTTTATTGCTTTATTGTTATTTCCCTTTGCATGT
>CATKHJ010115511.1:0-12067 GCA_949750685.1 Vernicia montana | reverse complement strand
TGCAACTAATATATATATATATATATATATATATATATATATATATATATATATATATATATATATATATATATATATATAAATATAAAGAGAGTGGATTGTGAGAACCGTAATAAAATATTACCTTTATTTTTCATACCGTACTCTGTTTTATAATAATAAATCAATTTTTTTCATATGAATGCGCATTGATTGTGAGAAATATATTTGATCATGTTTTAAATTCATTATAGTAGTCTAAAGATAATTACTATATATAGTTATTAGTGTGAACTACTCGCTACCTTTGTAATTAGTTAGCCAAGAATGATATTAATAAAATATTTTTGTTGGTACGTATACAATTCTTTTTTCTTTTTTGCAGGTCTACATATAGTTCTTATTTATTTTTCTACTGAAATACTTTTTTTTTTAAAGTTAAAAAATAACATTTGAGATTAATGTTTTGGTATACATTTACAAAGGTCACAAAATAAGTTTAAATCTCATATTTTTTTTCTCGATTTTTTAAAAAAAAATTAATGTTGTGTATCATGTTAATAAGCACAACCCACAAAATTGATTTATATATATATATATATATATATATATATGCTTCATGACTGTATAACATTTAAATTCATGACCATATAATATTTATCCGATGTTTAATGGATTTCTGATAAATGCGTATTAATATTGTAGAAAATGGCATATTCACGAAAGCTCGTCTTAAAGAATCAGATGTTGTATCATTTGTACCTGCTCCACCACTACCAGATGCGCCTTGCTCGCCAAATGTTTGCCCTTGATTATAGAGATTATGAAGCTGACAACGAGCTGTTATAATATCAGTGTGTGATTCAATTCCATAACAGCAGGTATTCCATAGGATTTTCCATCACATTTTAAGTAAACCAAAGCATCTCTCAATCACATTTCTAGCAGCAGAGTGTTTCATGTTAAAAAATTCTTCACGTCTTGTATGTAGATGGCCATCTCTCCACTCATTTAAGTGATAGCGTTGCCCCCTATAAGGAGCAAGAAATCCCTTGCAATTTGTATAACCAGCATCAACAATGTAGTAATAACCTAAATACATAAATAAAATTGAAAAAAAAAAAAAGAGTTCTTTTTCTTTTTCTAATTTATGTATCATTTATGTTGAATGAAATTTTGCCTCACCACGAGGAACTTTTAATGCATTTCTTCTACTAAGAGTATCTCTAAGTATTCTTCCATCAGCAGCTGATCCTTCCCATCCAGGCAAAACATAAATGAACTGCATGTCTCGTGAGCATACTCCTAAAACATTTGTTGCTAGCTTTCATTTTCTTGTTCGATATCTTGGTTTATCTTTTTTCTGATATTTTCGACTTCATAAATGTTCCATCCAATACTCTTAGACAATTCTAATGATTTCAATAATTCATTAGTTATATAAATTCTAATGATTATGTAAGATGTTAACTTGTAATGATAGTATACGAGCAATATGTACCTTGAACCATTTCCATCTATCATCTGTACAATTTTCAAGTACTGGCTTAGGTTTCTTGAACAAAACTTCATGCAAACATAACACGGCTTTTAAGACTTTGTGTGAAAGTTCCTATTAATGGTTTCTCGTGACCTCTTTAATCTATGTTTGATTATTCTAATTTTTTCATTATGAGCTAGAATATTTAAAAAAAATTTCAACTCTCTTTTCAAGAAACATGTTCCTAGTATCTTTCAGCTGCCCAGTAGTTTTAAGCATATCACATAATTTATAAAATGTGTGCTTGTCCATTCTAAGTTGCTCAAAGCAACTTGTATTATCAATGATAAATTCATCGATGTTTTTTAGTCATTTTTCAATACTCATTGTACTCGGTGACTTTTTCTTAGATAGTTTTATACACTCAAGCATCATAATCATAAAGTAACACATATTTAACATCATCAAAGTGAATGAATATTGGGCGCAAATTAAACGGAAGCATATTGGTGAGTGAAATTTCAAACAATTTAAAATTTTACAAGACTCATATTTAGATTCAATAAACATTCAAGCAATCAAATTAATTAATGTGTAAAACACATATGAGAAAAGAAAGAAGCAAGTGGTAATCATATTACCTCTTAAAGCTTAAGATCTTTGAATATTTTCCTTTTCTCAATAGCTCTCCAAGTGTGAAACCTCTAGTTGTCCACACCAAACTCCACCTTCAAGTTACCCTTTAGTTTCCTTGGATGTTCAATCATCATCATCCTTAACCCTAGCAATTTAATCATCATTCTTTTATAGCCAAAAACCTTTGTTGGCCATTAGGGAACCAAATTTGATATTTGAATTGCTACTGTTGACTTTAAGGAAAAATAAAATGTTTATTTTACCCTTTAGGTTAATGAATATTTCATTTAAATCTTAAAGTGAAAATTACTATTTTAAGCTTGGTATAAAATCTCTAATCCCTAAATCCATCATATGGGCTTTAGGGTTATTGAATTTCTCTAACCCCGAAACTTCCTTTTTCTATATCATATATGGGCTTTGGCTATTTAGTATTATTTGGTAAGTTCAAAATTAATTCCTTTTATTTATTCATAGACTTAATCAATTTAATCCTTCTCATTTATATCATATATAAATTAGGATTTAATTGATAAAAAAATCTTTGTGGATTTAAACTTCAGGACATGTTAAGGTACTTGTAAATTTAATTACAAGTTTAATCATTTTACCACTAATCAATTAATTAAACACTTTAATTAATTATTATGGTTAACCTTTTACACTTAAAAAGTGAATACTTTTAGGTGTGTGACTTTCTAGATTCATGTCTAATTAGCAATGAAATTGAGAAAATATTTTTCTCTACTAATATGAAATTTCTATTTCATCCTTAGTTCCATAAGTTATGAGTGACGTCTAGCAAAACATATCATGACTACCTAATTAGAATGAATGTAAGTATTTGATTACTTATCAATTTTATAGACCATTGATCATAATTAACGTACACTAAAATCTAGGGATGGCAATGGGGGTGGGGAATCCCCATTCCCTATGGGGATTTGCCCCGAATGGGATGGAGATTCTCCGAATTTTATTCCCGTGGAAGTGGAGATGGGGAAATTTCTCTCCCGTTAGCGGAGATGGGGCGGGAACGGGGAGTGTATTCCCCACTCCGCGGGAATTCCCATCCCCGTTTCCATGGGGACCCGATATTATATTTACATAATTATTTTTAATATAAAAAGTATATATATATATATATAAACACATGTATAAGGATTTTTAATTTTATCACTCTTTTTTTGTAATTATTTCACATCATGACAACTCTAAAAAATTTATTTAAATACTCTCATACTTTTATGTATGCTGAATTTTTTAATGTTTTATTAAATAAAATTGCAAAACATTTTTAATATATTAGGCGTATTTACATTTTAATTTTATTTGGTTGATACTTTATATGTCTGAATCTATTAACATTTTCTAAATAAATTTATCCTTATTTTTCAACAATTATTTATGAATTTTATAAATATAAAAAAATTTATTAGTAATACTATATATATATTAATAAGTAAATATATATATAAGTAATGTATAAAAAAATTAATAAAATATATAAGTAATACTAATAATTAAAATATCTCCAATTATATATATATTGTGAGTTTAAATTTAATTAAAGTCTAATTTTTAAATTTTTATACATTAGATTCTACTATCTAAAAGTATTTAAAATTAAATTAAGATAAGACAAAAAATAAAAATTCAAGTGGAGAACGGGGATCCCTGTGGGGAAGAGGATGAGAACTAAATTATCCCCGTTTGTAAGGCGGGAATGAGGATGATGATTTCCCGCTAAGGTGGGGATGGGGATGGTAACCCCGCCCCCGCCCCGCCCCGTTGTCATCCTTACTTGATACTTCAATTAAAAAACGTTACAAAAAAAAAAAAAAAAAAAACTCAGGCTATATTTAACGGTTACTTGAAATTGCTTTTAATGCATTCTGTAAAAAATAGCCGTTATCCTTCATATGTGGTGCTCCACAGCTGATTTAACCAATATAAATAATTCACGTTAGCTCACCAACCGCCACGTCAGTCCATAAACTTCCCCTTTCTTCTCTCTCTGCACATGAGCGTCTCATTTATTTAGTTATCTCTCTCTCCTTGTGAAAATTGAACAAGAAAGTACATTCCCATTTGTTTTCAACTACTTTACGTTAGAATCTATCTAAAAACTAAAAGTTAGAAGAAAGATTCAGAAGATAGTCTTGATTAAAGTTTTATAGTGGACCATAAGGATCATTGGAGAGAAAAAGTTGGCGCCTAATACTGTGTTGGGTATTTTGCTTACATAGAAGAAAAAGAGAGAATAAAGGAAGAGGTTATTGACAAAAAGCTAGAGACAAAATCTTCGTGGGGACCAACATTGCCTGATGGGGATGAAACAAGCACTGGTTATGTCTTTTATATATAAAGCTTATTTTGACTTTGATAAGGTGTGTTGTATGTGGGAATTTTATTTTAATAGTTTGAGTGTTCTGTCCACAATGGGGAAAATTGGGGAAATCAGGGTTTTATATTGATGATGGTGGTTAATGGCTTAATGGGTAGTTGGGGTACTGGTAGAATAATCAAGTTTGCCAACTGTTTATCTATTTTTTTTTGCATTTCAGGTTTAATTAGGGGTTAGGTTTTACGTGAATTGAACTTATTGATTTCACCCATGTTTACTTCATAATGAAATTTAATAAGTTAATAGTAATTATCATGAATTCTATCACATGGTTAGTTAGTAATGGCATTCAGTCATATGGTTAGCTGGGTATCACTCTAATGACTTCAATAATAACATTTGCTTTACAAAGAACCTTAGGTCAACTTGATACAAGCATAATTATTCTATTAATTAGTTATGAACAAACTAATTATTGGTACATTGAAACAAATAATCACAATCACATCTATATGAAACTGCAAATGTAAATTAAAATGTCATATTTCCTGAAACTAACAAACCAGATCAATATGAATAAGCACATACAAGTTTAAGCTATGCATTGTTTTTGCCTCTAAAATTATTTTCTGTGAACTTCACATAATTGATCATAGCCATAGTTGCAGAATTATAAATGTCAGGTTACTAAATTCTATGCCTATTTATGTTACTGTTTGACAGATCCTGCTGGACTATTCAAAGTTAAGCTTCATTATAATGGAGAAAAAAGGGAGCAAGCAAGCATATCACAATGGTGATGTTCATACCATGTGGTGCTATCACCCTGATAATTTCTCTATGCACAATGTTGAAGAAGTGGTTAAGGACCTTGGTTTGGATGGGGACTTGAGGTTTTGGTGGAGGTTCCCTAATAAACAATATAGTGAAGGATTAAGGCCATCTCCAATACATAACACCAAAATGTATTAACTTTTACACTATAATGGTGTAACTACAGTAAATTCATTTCCAACCATCAACTTCATTTCTAACATCAAAAAGAATATTCCATTTATATTCCATTTTATCTCTCATTTTATATTTTTTTTTATTACTTCCATACTATTTTGTTATTTTACAAATTATGCCCAAAGCTATTTTTTTTACATATTCATCCAATAAAAGTATAATTTGTTATTTAATAATATTAAATTAAATAAAAATTTAATTAAATTTTAAATATTATAAAAAGATCAATGTACTATTTATATATTAATAAGTAAAACATAAATTTTATTTAAAAAAAAAATACAAAACAAACATTATATTGAATAATTAATAAAAGTAGAGCACAATTAAAAAAGATAAAACATTAATATTCATTCAATCCTCTGAATTAGTATACTGTTCCCACAAATGCTCTATTAATGCATTACGGAGTGCAATGTGAGCACATTTGTCCTTGATTTGTCTATGGCGAGCAAAGAATTATTGAAATCGGGTATTTTCATCTACTATCATTTCAACTGTTGGAGGTGGTGCTTTCATCGCATCTAGAATTGATGCATTAAGATCACGTTCATCTTCGATTATCATGTTGTGCATGGATAATGCATGCAGTGATTATATCATGTAGTATATATTTTCTTTAGAAACGTGTCGGTCCCTCGACAATTGCAAAAAGTGATTGTAGAACTCTGAACGCATGCTCCATGTCTTTCCTACACGCCTCATGTTTCGTCGCAAAATACTTTTTCTTTGGACCACGTGGCTCATGAATAGTTTGCACAATAGTGGACCATTTTGGATATATACTATCAGCTAAATAATAACCCATATTATATTCTTTTCCTTGAATAACATAATGAGTGGGAGGAGCTATACCTTGAGCGAGATTGGAAATCAAGTGCGATGACTCTAACACATTAATGTCATTATTGGTGCCCAACATACCAAAATATCTGTGCCATATCCAAAGATCATAATCAGCTATAGCTTCAAGAATAATAGTTAGTGTTCCACTACGTCTTGTATATTGTTCGGCCCATGCTGTGGAACAATTTTTCCATTTCCAATGCATACAATCTAGACTCCTTAACATTCTTGGAAAACCACGTTGTTGACCAACATGGAGTAGCCTGGCAACATCATTAGCATTAGGTGATCTTAGATATCGCTCTGCAAAAATCTCTACAATAGCATGACAAAATCTCTTTAAGCTTTCAATTGCTGTTGACTCTCCAATTTTAACGTATTCGTCAGTAGCATTCGCTAGTAGACCATATGCCAACATCTAGAACACGGCTGTTAGCTTTTGTAAAGTTGATAATCCAAGTCTACCAAGCGCATCACTTCATTGTTGGAAGTAGTTATTATGACCTTTGATTGCATCAACAATACGAAGGAACAAACTTCGAGACATTCGATATCGTCGATGAAACATATCATCATTGTAGCGTGGATTATCGAAAAAATAATCATTAAACAAATTATGATCTGCAGCTTCACGATTGTGATCGATCACTATATGACCTGGAATGGAGCCACCATGGGTAACCTGGTTGTTTTGTTGATTGAGATAATACTCCATGACTTTGTTGTTATTACGAATCAGACGGTCTTTCGCTTCTTCTGCAATGAGATTACTCATCACTGATACTTCATTGTCATCATTTGAAGATGAAGATGAATATTTAAATTCAATATTAGACGAACCTCTAATGTTGGAATTCATTTTCAAAGAATGTCCTATGAATAATTTTAAGAAGAGAAATAACAATATTTGATTTTTAAACAACAATTAGAGATTATAACTTATTTTTATAACGAAGGATGTTATTTATAGAATTTTTTTTTGATAAGATGATAAGGTGGAAATTTTTTTGCATGTGAATGCAGATATTCTCTTCTGCTTTTCAGAGATTCTCTTCTTATTTTCAGAGATTCTCTTCATCCTTGTCTATATATAATAACCATAAGTGATTATTCCAATCAAAATACACCCTTTGATTTTCTTTGACCATTACAATCCTCCAACCTTAATCACGTGGGAAAAAAATGTCTATTCGATCTTCTGGATACAGTGTTGATGAAGATGTGCTCCTATGTCAAGTTTATATGGACATTTCTCAAGATCCTATTACAAGTGTATACCAGTCTTCAGATCGCTTTTGGTCTTGAGTGGAAGATGCACACAACAAAGCAAAAAATGAATGCTGGGAGTATCGCAGCAAAAGATCAGTGCAATATCGAATTCAAATTATAGAGAAGGCTGTAAGGAAATTTAATGCTTGCATTAGTGTAATAACTTAAGTAAAGCCTAGAACTTAAAGGTCAAATTAAGCTATTCAATTATCTAATTATGATACTATTCATATATTCATTATGTGATTTTGGGATTTGACCATGAACCAATAGAGAAATTATAAAAAATTGATATTGGCATATTTAGAGAATTCCCATTGTAGGGAATTAAAATCAAAGTAAAGAATGGTATTGAAAGGGAACAAAAGTTGAGATTGATGAATTATCAATTGTAAGTAGAGAATTTGATAAGTATTGAACATTAGAATTTTGGGCTAATGACCAAATGGGGGACGACCATATTAGTGCAATTAAAGGGAAAATTCAATTAGTTAAGTTAAAAAATTATAAGAGAGAATATGGAAATGGAAAATGGGTCCCACTTGACTAAAAAGTCAAACTTTGATGCAATTAGATAATTTCTTAAAAATGGCAATAATAATTTACTATCATAAGTTGTTGATAATTATCTATATATATTATTATTATAAAAATAGTAAAATAGTAAATAAATTATAGCCATTGGATTAAAATGAGTAAATCATCACCATCCAAGTGTTATGCCTTAGTATAAAGTTAGAAATTTCTACCAACTTTCTCATTTCTTACCTATTAAGCAAAACTTAAAAACACTAAACTCTCTCTAAAGACACCAACCAGCCATCACCACCATTTTAACAAGAAATTGAAGATTTTCAAGGTAATCATCAAAACTAAACTTGAATTTTTAATCTAGTAGATTTAAGAGTGTGTTGATTGCTTGTATTGCAAAGTTTTCTTCTTTCTTTTACTTAAAGAAATTCGACCTATGTGTTGGAGGAAAGGGGGATGTTTTGTTTGTTTAATTTAAATGCTAATTGAGTTGATAAAGAATAGGAATTGATGAAAATTGAAAGAACATGGCAAGAATTGAAAGTTAAAAGGAATGAACACTAGGTTTGGTCTAGTGAGGAAGAAGAGAAATTGAAGTTGATTTTATAATTTTCATAATGAAATAGACTTCTTAAGATGTCAATTAGATAATTCTTAAATCAATTTGGAGATTTGATAAAGAATGGAAAAGTTCCCAATTCTTAGAATTGGATGAATTAGGGGTTTTGCACCTAAATGGAATAGAAAGAAATTGATAAGATAAATTGATGATATAGTTGGAGATTAATGTATAAAGCATGCTAAAGAGAATGGATTATTATTAAAAATGATTGTTCCAAAGTAATGAAAATTGATATGTGAAATGTAGAATCGAAGAATAAAGGAAAAGGAAAATCGAGTTTCCCGGACGGTTGTGAACAACCTTATTGCTTGTGTTGATAGTGGGAGCTAAGGAGTACGTGGTGAGTATTTAATAATATAAAGTTGTATATAATATTCTTGATTGAGACCATGAATGTTTTGAATTCCCATAAATAATACTCAACTCTCATGTTGATTGATAAAAGGGTCATTTATCCGAAATGAACTTAAAAATATTAATCATTGAACTGTTACTGTTATTCTCAACTATCTATGTGTTGAACTTGATCGTATACTGTAAACCTTATTCTATTGTAAAGCAAAAATGCCTATTTGATGTGGATTTACATCAGACCTTGTGCACATAGTATGCTTGCAGATAGGGAGAGCGTATCCGAACCCTAGCTAGGAAGGGTGATCCTAGCCTAAGACATGATCAGTCTTATGTTACTGATTACTATTATTACTGGAGAGCAAGGCTTAGGTTGATACTCTCAACTCACTGGGAGATACTCCGTCTCCAAATTACTGATTTCTGCTAAAAGAATATAATATTGTATACTGGAACAATTCTAAATTATTACTGCAAATGGTCACATTTAAATTCTACTAAATTCTTTCTATTGCTATACCGAAACCAAATTATTCCAGTACTGTATTTATATTATATTATTACTTACTCACTGATCTCATCTCATTCTTTAGTGATTTACTGTTTTTTAAGGGCTCTAGAGAAGTCCGTAAGGTAATTTCCAAGTTCCAGTTCTTCGCTTGGAGAATATCTTGTATAGTGCACTATATATATATATATATATATATATATATATATATTAATGTTGTCATTCCATCGGTTAATAGAGCTCCATGGTGCTAGAGTGATTTTTGTATAATTATTGTAAATGTTAAGTATGGGATTGTATACGTATAATGAGTATGGTAGTGTGTATTGAAAATATTTAATACTTAAAGTGATATGGATATATACTAGAGTGTATGGATATTTAATGGTTTCGCTGGTTACGATTTTGGGCAGTGAATGATTGCTAATGGTATTGTTTATTGGATTCTACGGGTTTTAGTGACTTTAAGTCTCCTTAAGCCCTAAGATCATCGTACCCCTGAATGTGGGGTGTGACAATTAGACAAGTTGAAAATATGCATCCCAGTGGTGCCTCGGATCAAGATATTGTGAGTATTTATTAAAATTTCTTTCTTTTAATTTTATGTCTTTGAATACTTAACTTGACATTTAAAATAATTTGCAGTTAAAGCGAGAAAAAATGTTACTCATGCAATATGTTAACCAAAAAAAGGGTTTCAAATTTGATCACGTATGGAACATAGTGAAGGATTTTGAAAATTTTAAAGATAATGTCACAACCGCAAGACAAACTTCTCGAAAGCAAACTTTGAACTATGTCTCATCAGAGCCAGATAATCCCACTCCTGATTCTCCTATACCGACATCTCCTAGGCTGTCATCATTTTCTCTTAATTTAGATGATGATGATGTTGGTGGTTCTTCATTCGAACGACCCATTAGGGTGAAGAAAGCAAAATGTAAGAGAAAAAATAATGAACAAATTGCAGCTGTCATCAATAGCCTCAAAGAAGAAAATCGACAGCTTCTGGAGATGTTGAAGAAGACAAGAGAGGATAAGCTGCAACAAATGCAAATTCAAAATAGAAATTTGGCCTTAAAATAATTTAAAGAAGAAAATAAAATTTTGATGCGGGACTTGAATACTATCTACGATCCAACTATTCGTGCGTATATTCAAACTGAACAAACACGAATTTTATACAACCACTTTTTACATCTAATGTTTTTACAGAAATATTTTAATAATATTGGCGGTTCTAGAACTGATATATCAGAATATTAATTTGTTGGTCTATGATATGTCTAATTTATTTGTTTTATGTTAGATATTTTGCATTTTAGTTGCTAGTTTATTTTTAATATTATGTAATATTATTCTATGTTAGTATGAAATATGTTAGTATGTAATATTGCTAGTTTAATATTTATGTAATATTAATCTATATTATGTAATATTAATCTATGTTAGTATGAATATATGATGTTTTTATTTATGATATATGCATTTTGTACTAGTTATTATATATTTTTTATTTGAATTTTTTATTGAAATAGTATTCGATTATAAGATGAAAAAATTACAAATATAGGACATAAATGAAAAATTTTCCAATTATTTGCTAAATACAACAATTATTAGGTTTTTTGTGGTAATTAAAAAAAATTGAAAAAAGGTAAAATGCAGTTAGCGTGGCATTGTACAAAGACTACTGAATGGCGTGGAAAATAGCATGAGTTGGAGCACAATTTCTGCTGCAAAATGGCAATCCAACCCAAAAATAGTGTAGGTTGGAGGTGCCCTAAGGCTACTAAGAGGAGAGGCAGACATTTATGAGATGGCATTGACTGGTTCTGATGTTGGTGAGATTGAGATGTTCATTGAACATGTCATTGATCAAGTACCCAGCCAAACCAATGTTTCTAATGGCAAATAGAAGTAGAGGCAACTGTACGAGTTATACAATAAGAAAGTTAATGAAATCCTAAGCTTGGATATTGAAGTAGATTTAGACTGTTTCAGTGATGTGGAAAATGAATATGCAAAGCATTTTGCTTCATATTCACACAGATAAGTGCTTGTAACTGAAAAAGAAGGGATTCCAGAAGAATTTAATGAAGAAGTACCTGAAGATGTACAAGTACAAGAGCATTTATATGAAAATGAAGGGTTTCCTGAAGATGGACATGAAGAAGAAAGATCTGAACTTGCAGATGCACATGAAGAAAAAAGATTTGAACCTAAAACTAGTGGTTTTTCACCTGCAGTAGCTGGTGATGTCCCACTTGCAACAGTGGATGACAATGTCACGACCCGCCTCTCGAGTCACGACGGTCCTAGGGTATAGGAAGACTTAAGGTCACTTAAACCCGTAGAACACTCTATTACCTTAATTAACTTTCATTAATTACCAGTTATCATTACCCCAGAATCGGAACCATAAACTTCCCTTATATAAATCCCATGCCTTAAAAACATTTGTGATCAGTAATTGGTACTGAAAAT
>CATKHJ010115497.1:0-14020 GCA_949750685.1 Vernicia montana | reverse complement strand
CAATGATGTCAGAATATTAATGATGCAGGCAATGATGTCATGATAACAATGATGCAAGCAATGATGTCATAATAATAATGATGTAAGCAATGATGCAAGATGGTGGAAAAAGAAGATGGAGATTTCCTATAAATAGGCATTCTCACCCCTCTTTCAAATCATCAATTCAATCCTTCATCATTCAATCAATTAGATAGATTTATATTTTCTTAGTTTCATTTCCTTTTATTTTGTTCAAGAAGAGAAGTTTTGGAGCTCATCTATACCAAAGATTGTATCCCTAAAAGAGTTCTTTATAAACTTTTATTTTTCAATTCAATAATAAATTGTTATTATGTTTTCTATTAGATTAATTGTTAATTTAATTGTTTCTTTCTTCTTAATTATGAGTAGTTAAATTTCTTCTCTAGGATTTAGATGTAATCTTTTGATTTGCCTATGACTATATTTGTTTAATTGATTTGGTTTTAATTATTGAAATTAATCTTTTATTTTAGAACTTAATGCTTGTGAATAATTGATCACTATTTGCATGTTTAAATATATTATGTGAAATAGAGAAAGTGGAAGCATAATATTAGTTCATTAAGATATTAGACATAGGGAATGTGTTACTTAGAGATAAGAACACTCATTTGTGATTAATTAAAGGATTTTCATAAAACTTAATGGGTTTGTTTTAATTGCTTGTGGTCACGAGAGTAGACATAAGGTTAATATAAATACTTGTGTTGTATTTTGAGAGAGAACATCATATATTTTAGAGAAATCAAATCATTAATTCCAATGAAATTAAACCAATCTAGAGAACATAGAAAAGTCATAGGTAATCAATTGATGAAATCTAAATCCTATATCTTTATCATATATTGAATTTGTCTTTTAAATTTTCTTACATTTATTTTAATTTTCTTTTTCTTCACAACTGAATTAATTTTCTAAATAATAGAGTAATCATATTTTTTTTGTAATTGTCAACACCTTCCATGTGGGATCGACACTCTATTCACATATTATTACTTGCCCACGATCTGTACACTCTATTCAAAATTATTTGGTTATTTTTTTTAGTTATAGCTATTGGTTGTTAGATTAGTCAAATAATTGCTCTTTACAAAAGCTCTAATTAGGATTTTTTTTTTTGAAATATCTCATACTTATTTAAATAAAAATACTAAATTATCATATTAAAAAATAAAATTTAAATAAAAAGTTAATAATTAATATTTATCCTTATAATGGTCATTAAACATATTAACAATAACAGTTAATAATAATTTTATCAATTACTTAACAACAATTAACTAACAGCTAACAGCTGCTACGAACAGCTAAACTAAACGAGACCAAGTTAATTAATAAAAAAATACAATTCCACTTGATTTTACTTAAAATTCATAAATTCAACTAAATTAATTTTAATTTGAAAGTTTTTCTGAAAATCAACTCATCATATAACCCCACACATCAATAACTTGAAGTAACTTGAATTTTAATTCAACCAATAAAATATAAAACCATCTAATTCATTTCCCAACTTTTAAAGATAATTTTCGTAGTCTCTTTTTATTATCATTATTATAATTTTTAAATACTATTCTCTCCTTTCATTTTTAATTGTCATTTTTTATAGAATTTTTTTTCTAAATTATTTACATTTTTTATCCTTATCATCTATTCCATAATTAATGCACATATTATTCATTTCTTTATAACTAATAAAGGTAATTTGGTTATCTTATTTTTAAAACTTAGTGTAATTGATTATTTTTTAATTTTTGTGAAATAATAAAAAATGATAATTAAAAAATAATGAAGGGAGCAATAAGCAAACATGGGTTGTATTATTGTAAAATACAATAAACACGATTGTCTCAATCACAATCCTTGATTAAAGCATTAATCGAGATGTTACACATTCGAATATGTGGTCAGCTATCTATTGATTAAAGGTACGTAGTGGCTCACTAATTTAATTTATTTGAAAATGCTTTTGATGATGATGATGTAGCCTTGTAGGCTATTTATTAATTATTATTAATTGAGACTGAGACGATGAGCATTTAAATATCAATGCATGTTCGATGTTCCTTATTAACACAACAAACACATAAGGGGAAAGGATAAGTGGACATAATCTTTAGTTAATTATATCATAAACCCAATCACAATGGGTCAACTCATTGAGAACTCTTGGGCAAAAAAAACTCATTGAGAACTAATAATTATTATGGATGAGTATTCAGTTAATTGAATCTAACTCAAGTTCTAATTAGTTCGAAAATAAAATCTAATTGAATTTCTCAATTAATCCTATTTTTTTTCCCAATAATTGAAACATTACTGAATCAATATATTTTTATTTAATTTTTATTATAAATAAAATTTATAATATATTAATTAATAAAATTTATTTTTTATAATAATTTTTTAGGTAGTTGAAAAGATACTTAAAAATTTTCTTTTTTTATAAATGAATAATTAAACAGATATAAATTTTATCATATTGAAATAATCAAATTTTATTGATTTAATAATTTGATTCAATGATTCCGTTAAATAATATAGCCCTAATTATATCTCTATTATCTTAATTTTTAACTTAAAGAGTAATTTGTTCTTATAAGGACTGGAAAAATATAAGGTACGTTTGGATTAAAAGAATATGAAATGAAGCAAATGTTCAAAATGCAATGTGAAATGTAGGAAATGTTTAAAATATATCGTTTGGTATGATTTTAAAATACATAGATTTTGAATTGAAAAATATGATAATTATGTTTGTATAAAATGTCAGAATTTTTGAATTTTATATTGAAAATTTCAATTATATCCTTATGTGAATTGTAAAAAGTTTAATATTTATATTTTTATTGAATGATAAAATTTAACAATTTAATAATAAAAAATAAAATTATAATAATATATATATAATGAAATGATTATTAAATTACATTTTAAAATTTTTAAAAATAAAGATAAGTATAAAATAATTGTTTCTTTCAATCAAATTTTTTTTTATTAAATTTAACAAAATATTGACAAAATGAAAAATGTTAGCAAATTTTTAGCAAGCATTAATGAAATGGAAATTTTTTTTATATAAGCAAATAATTAAAATAGAGTGTTAGATAAATAAGGATAAAATTGATAAAAATTACATTCCATCGTTTTTTTAAACTGAGAGATTGTTGAAATACCTCATCCTAAGGTATTTTAAATCTTTCAGTTTTGAAAAATTTCAACCATCCATTAATTATGCAATAAAAAAAAATAAAACAAATAATAAATTTCATAGAAATCCATAAATTTACGAAATTTCTTTATCCAAATTCCTTCGCACCAAACGCACTCATATATATCCATTATCAGTAAGAAGTTATTGGGGCATTCCTTTCCATGAAAAAGCCTCATTCTAGTGGATAAAATTTTCTTTAAAAGAATAAAATAAAAACAAAAACAAAAAGTCTCAATAATTCAATTCAAAGATAAGAGAATTTATTGCTATTTTGATTATTTAGATTTTAATTATTGAGGGCAAGTTATAAACAAATATTTGGGAAAATTATAATAAAACACCATGTGATTTCACATTTATTTTAAATGAAAGTTGTGGTTCTTTTTGTAACACTTTAGTACTCTGAATTTAACGTCGTTAAAATTATTAACATGAAAAATAAAAAATATTATTTTTTTTAACCCGTGACATCCATGTATCATATAACATAAAAATTAAAAAATATATATATAAAAAAAATGCAGTTCAGCTTTGCGTTTTATCCAATCCTCAACCAACACACACACAAAAAAAACAAACTAACTAAAAACTAAAAATTAAAAATTTGCATTATCCATCACCACCATCAACGGCTCGCGAGGTGGTCAAAGACCAAGCCACCGCTGCCATTGTGAACCAGCGTGTCTAGATCACAGGAGAGGATGAGTTCGCTTCCGTCAACGTTGCACGCTTGAGCTTGATTGAGATTCGGACAACCGCACCATTCTAACGCCGACGAGCCTTGCTTCACCCAAATCGTCGTTTTATCGCGTGATTTTTAGTTCTTCTGATCTTTCTCAATGAAATTAATGCTTATTCAATCTCAAAAACTTGTGGGCTTTTCAAATTTGCAATGATTTCTTCTTCTTCATCTTTGGGATTTGAGTTTAATGTTTCAATTTTTGAGGAAGAAGAAGCAGAGGAGTAGCAACTCGATCAAGTGGTGAATTGTAGTGGTGGGGTTGACACGATGGTCTCCACCGATTCTTCTGAGCTCGACAAGAAATGGGTTGGGTGGCGATGACTCAATTTAGTCACTGCATGATTGAAATTCACTGAAGGGATCTCATTAACTCTACAAATCAAATCTTTATCCTCCATTTTTTGTACGGATGAGCTTCTCAACAAAGAAGAAATCAAGGGGTTTTGGTGGGTTTATCAAATGGAGATTGTACCAACTATTAATGGCGGATTTGAGAGCTAAATTGGGAATAACAATGGAGAAATCAAGTATAGTATCATCCATTAAAATAAGAGTAAAAGACAGAGTATTACAAGTTTGAACACAAACACGATCAAAAGTATGATCAGAGGAGATAATAACATGGTCATTCATGAGAAACCCAAAAATTAGACAAAGAAATTCTTTTGATGAAAAAACTGCGCTTTTTATTTTTTTCTATTTTTTAATTGGTTGCCGCGTCAAAAAAAATTTAATAATTTTAAAATGTCACGTCAATATTTGTGACAACGTTACGTCAATTGTCATTGTTGTGTCAAACGGCGTAAAAGCACAGAGTAAAGTGTCATAAAATAAACTACAACCTCCATTTAAAATAAGTGTAAAACCACATGGTATTTTACTGTACTTTTCCCTAAAAAAATTTTATCACTTACGAATAATTTATTATTTGACTGAATCATACTTTTTTTTTTTATTTTTTTTTTTCATTGGAGAGCTCAATGGGTCGTGGGTTACATAATAAAAGGTAATCATCATTTTATACTCACTATAAATACGAAATCTCACATAATGCGGATGAAGGGACTTGAACCCAAAACTTTTCACTTTCAATAGTAATATTTTTGCTACTTGTGCTAAATTTAAAGTGTACCGAACCATACTCATTTATACATATAAAAAATAAATTTAATATGAAAATTAATTTATAATACCACTTCACTGGGATACAAATTTTTTGAAAAAATCAATCTTTACTTAGGCAATCATTTATTTCTTTTATGCAAAATAATAAATTTAATAGAGAATTATGCAGTATTTATTATTTACAACGATTTTTGTTGTAATACGAAAGTCCAGTAATCCACCACCGCCGGTAGTGGCTAAGACCAAAAGGCATTCAAAAATCAAAATGGTCAAACGAGCTTTCCATAAAAGAAAATTCAAAAGGCATAAAGATTATTACAGAATAGTATAATACAAGACAATATGACACGAACCAAAGAATCATCAATTCCACTGACTCTCATACTTCCTCTTCATAGGTACATGTCCCTATTTCATTCAGCCAAATGGCAACTAAATATTTCAAAGACAGGAACATCTATGTATATTTTTTGAGAATTTCAAATGTTTCAATAAAAATGTTTATATTTATGTTTTATTTAATTGGAAAATAATATTTTTAGTATAATAATCATTATCTCGTCTGAATCGAATAATTAATTATATGTTAATATCTCGATTCAAAATAATTTATAAAATGCATCGACCATCTAAATATTATTAATTGACTTTATGTTTATATATATATATTTAATGTGAGTAAATTTAAATTAAAAATTTTATTAATATGTTGTAATAATTAGGATTATAAATAAGTTTAATCGAATTTTGATTAATTCAAATTTGACTTATTCATATCAAATAAAACTTTAAATCAAGCTTGGGATTTAAATGATTTGTTTTATTAAAACAATTGAGCATCAAGTACTTAATTTTACAGGTATTTTTGGAGAGAATAATAGTTGATCATCATTATGCCGTGGAACACACAAAGCACAATAACACAACTGTTGCACACGCGGAGGTCAAATTTTTTATATCATAATTTATATTAAGCTGATATAATTAAGCTAACTTTTATATATTTAAAGAAAATTTTCACTTATAATAAGAGAGTCATATACAATATATAAGTAATTTTTTATAATTTTATACCTAAAAATTTTTGTATTTTAAAAGTTATAAACGCCATGGTCCCCTTGGTCTTCCTAGCTTCATCATTGTACACACGAAAATATACATGACAAATCTAGTGGTTAATTATATGTATTTTCTTAGGTTTTGGAAAATCGATTATATATATATATATATATATATATATATATATATATATATATATATATATATATATATATAGGAAGTAATAATAGGAGCTACACAATAAAAGTTAAATCATTATTTTTTTATAATTTTTACTAATTTAATGATAACTTTGTGATTTATAAGACTTAAATTTTAAATTTTTCACTTTCTATATCTTTAATGAAAATAAAAAGATCTATCAACTTACATCTGATTGAATAATACATAATTTGTTAAGTATATATTAACATGACATTCATATTTCCACTTACATATATTTAAAAACTTAATATTAGA
Source organism: Vernicia montana (assembly GCA_949750685.1). Lineage (NCBI taxonomy): Eukaryota > Viridiplantae > Streptophyta > Magnoliopsida > Malpighiales > Euphorbiaceae > Vernicia > Vernicia montana. Next base: position 7,397 of record CATKHJ010115497.1, on the reverse strand, counting down.
ATCAGATTATAAAGTTTTGGTAGATGTCTATTTTGTTCCAGTTGAAATAAACTCATGGGAGATTCAACCTTTGATCAGTTTAGCTAAATTTTTAACTGAATGTTTTGATCATTTTTGTTTTTATTAGATTAGAAGGTCAGCAAATAAAGTGGCTGACTGAGTAGTGTCTAATTTGTTAAATAATTTTCTTTCTCCTGTTTGACATGTTATTCCTCCTGTAAGGTTAGATTCAATATTATACTCTGATAGTTCATCTGTTTAATGGAATGAAAAGTTTCCTTTGAAAAAAAAAAATGAAACACGGTAGGATTTTCAAAGAAAAAAAATACAAAGAATTAAGGATAGGATCCATTTTTTGACATTCTTTTTTTACTAGAGATATTAGCGACAAATTTTCAATTATTATAAATATTACTTAAATCATAAATATAATATATAGTATTTTGGTTGGCTAATGTTTCTGATTTTGATAGCCGATTGATGAGACTGAATCAACCGCATAATATCTATATGCATTGTACTGCTTTCTCTTCAACGTTCAACGTTCTCACTTAGCCACGTCAGAGCTTCACTTCCACATTTTAATGGACCCCCACTTGCTGACACACATATATCCACTATTATTATAATTATAATTATAAAGAATTTGAAGTTGAAGTTGAGTTTCCAAAAAATGCATTTCAATAAAAAAAATTTATATTATTTTTAAAATTATTTTTTTTTCATAAACAGATAAATTAATTTTTTTTTAGAAGTACGTTTGAAAAAATAATTTATAAAAATAATAAAAATCAATCAATTAAATAAAAAAAAATTTAAAAATATTTTTTAAATCTCTAACAACAATCTCCAAAGAACTCATAGTCATATTTCAGAACTCTCTGTTCCGGAACTGACTTGGATTGAATTGGAATAAAATTGACCCCTCTACAGTCGGTTTGATTATGAAGCGATGACGTTTATGATTTCAATTCTAATTTTAATTCAATTCTGATTTTAGTTTTGTTTCGATTCTAAACCATCAATTCTTTATATTTCTTAAAAAAAGGTTTTAAATTTAATTTTCTTTCTTATAAACATGTAAAATAATATTTTTTAAATTTAGATTTATAAGAAATAAATTACATGATATTATAAATAAATTTTATTTTAAATTTTAAGAAAACAAATAAAATAAAATTTGATATATATGAAAAATATAAAAATAAATATATATATATTTTTTGCCTCTAGTTCTGGTTCCGAATTGTCAGTTCTGGTTTCAAAAGCGCTAAATTGAGAACCGGAACATAATCATAGTGGCCACAGTTTAGTTTTGGTTCCGAATCCGTCTCACGGGTTTCAATTTTGGTTTGATTCTAACTGGTTTGGTTTCGGTTCAGTGGCCATGTCTAAGGGCAAGGTAAAGGTAAGTAGGGCTGAGCACGGTTCGGTTCAATCCGGGAATTTGAAAATATCCGGGATTTGATTGAATTTCAGGAATTTTAATTTGTAAAGAACCGAAACCATAACCAAAATAAAAAATCTCCGTATTGTATTGTTCTGAAAATTTCGGTACAATACAATTCGGGGATCAGATATTTCGGTTCCGGTCCAATCCAATCCAATACAATATGGAGATTCAGATATCTTGAAAAAAAAAAAAAGAAACAAAAATATACAATTTGATAATTTATATGAACAAAAACAATCAAAATCTAAAATTTATCAATAATTTTAAACTATAAAAATATAATTACTGTAAAAATATATAAATATAATATAAATATAAATATATTAATATTTTACTTAATTCAAATAATTTTAATCTTGACTTATATACTATTTAAAACTAATAAATGATTTCTTATAAGTTATAATCACTTTCTAACTTTTTATACAAACTATTAGCCTATTACAAATAATTTCTTATTGATAATGTATTCCATATATGTTAATTAATAAAAGAATACTTTTAAATATTATAGTATTAGATACTAACAAAATTTTAATTTAAAACTTTATTAATATCACATAAATATAATTACAATTAAAATGACAATATTACTGGAGTTACATACTAATACATTATATTTTCTTATTACTACTCATTAATTAATCATAACATATATTAATTTTTTTTTCCTAAAACATATATGTAGTAAATTTAAAATGTTTAATTGTAATATATGGTTATATCTTAGTATTATTAAAACTTAATCCATATTATATTACTAATTTTTCATTAATACAAATTTAATGAAACTAATATTTAAGTAAATTATATAAATATCAATAGTTATATTAAATTGAATTGAGGTATATACATTTACAATTATAGATTTATAATTCATCTAAATTTTCTTTTGATATAATCTTAATATAATTTAATAATTGGTATAATATCATTATAATCTTATAATTTTTGTGTTATCTTTACATTATTCAATTATCACTACTTATATATTATAAATAAAAAAACTAAAAAATTTTGGTTATTTCGATCCAATTCAATTCGGTACAATTCGGTTCGATTCTCGGTCCGGATATATCTTAATATCCAAAACCGTACCAAAATATTTCACTCGGTCCAATTCGGTTCGGGGAAAGTAAAAAAGTCAACGGTTCAGTCCGGTTCTGGATATTTTCGGTCCGGTTATTTGGTTCAATTCGGAACTTTTAATATATGTGCTCAGCCCTAGTCCTGGCATCAACTACCATGATACTTTCAGTCCTGTGATTAAGCCAACTACAGTTCGGGTTATTCTTAGCCTGGCGTTAAGCAACAACTGGACTCTTCGTCAGTTGGACGTTAACAATGCTTTTTTACAGGGCACTTTAACAGAGGATGTCTATATGTCTCAACCAGCTGGATTCATTGATAAAGATTTCCCATGTCATGTTTGCAAACTCAAGAAGGCGATATACAGTTTAAAGCAGGCACCAAGAGCCTGGTACCATGAACTGCGAACATACTTGTTTGATTATGGGTTTCACAATTCCCTTGCTGACACCTCTCTCTTCATTTTTCATCAAGGTGATATCATACTATATTTATTAGTTTATGTAGATGATATAATCCTCACGGGATTCAATCCCACATTTGTTAATCAGCTTGTTAAGTATCTTTCTGCAAAGTTTTCTCTGAAAGATATGGGATTACTTTCATATTTTCTTGGTGTTGAAGTAGTTCCAAATCAACCTGGGGTGTTGTTGTCTCAAAAATGATACATTAAGGATCTTCTCACACGCACCAATATGATTGAATCCAAACCAGTTAAAACACCTTTACCTTCACCCTTCACAATCACAAAATATTCAGGCACTACATTGGAAGATCCTACAGAGTATAGCATGGTGGTAGGGAGTCTGTAGTACTTGTTGATCACAAGACCAGAGTTGGCTTTTGCAGTTAATAAATTATCTCAGCATATGCAGTCACCAACGTCTGAACACTGGTCCATAGTAAAATGGTTGCTTCATTTTTTGAAAGGTATAATTGATCATGGTCTTCAATTTCATAATCAATCACCTCTGTCATTACATGTTTTTTCTGATGCCGATTGGGGTGGCAATAAAGATGATTGGTCCTCTACAATAGCTATATGTTCTGTTTTTGGGCAAGAATCCAATTTCATGGTGCTCTAAAAAGTAACGGACAGCAGCTCGTTCCTCTACCGAGGCGAAATATAGGGTAGTTGCGGCAATAGCAGCTGAAATAATTTGGGTATGTAATTTACTTCGTGAACTCCAAGTCTCCTTACACAAATGTCCTGTCATCTACTGTGATAATGTTGGGGCAACTCAATTAAGTGCAAATCCTGTTTTTCATTCTCGAATGAAACACCCTGCCATTGATTACCATTTTGTGAGAGACCTTGTCCAAAATGGTAATCTTCGGGTTTCTCATGTTTCAAGTCAAGACCAACTAGCTGATGCTTTAACCAAGTCTCTCACGGGTACAAAATTTTAGATTTTTTGAGACAAGATTGGAGTCTCTTCTAGACCTCCATCTTGAGGGGGAATGTTGGCAAAGATATCTTCGATCTTTCTTCTCCCAGCTGTACACTTTGTATTTTGAATTCATAGTATTCATTGTTTGTATTTTGAATTGTATAATTAGATTTAGTTGTAACAACTAGAGATTTTGTAGGTAATTAGTTTTAGCTTCAACTGTATATATTGATACACTATCAATGAGAAAAGTATTCTCTCTTTCAAACTCTCTTCTATCTCAACTTATCTTCTACATTAAGTAGTTAAATGAATACTCTTTTGTGAATTGATGATATGTAGTTTCCAAAAGTGAGCAAGGAAGAAAAGGAGTTCAAGAAGTAAAGTGTGAGAAGTATAGTGCATTGGTTGAAAGTGAGTGAAAATTATACTGTTATTATTACAATTTGAATTTCTAAATTTATTCAAACTACCTGTTATATGATTTTTTGAAAACATTTCTTATGAGAACTATTTGTAATTGATATTTCTTATAAATATTTTGCCATTGATATAAGAAACCATAAGGTTATTGAGTTTTTCATTTTACTCCATATCTATGAGATATTATATACTTATTGATATTTCTTTATAATAACTAAATGAGTTATTTGAAATCTTTTTACAAATCTATGAGTTATTAAAGTTTCTTATAAGTTTACAAGTATTGGAATTTGAATCATGAGACTATTTGATATTTACAGTATCTATTACGAGACAATTTTGATATTGAAGTTTTTAGTAAACAGAAATTCTCCTAACTGATGAGGGACAAATCATTATACTGTGTGCACAATCTACCCATCAGATAGGGTATATTATCCAGACTCTAACTAGGAAGAGTTTTGGTGTCCGAGCCGTCAGACCTAACTTGTCTTGCACAATTGTATATGACTCTAACTAGGAAGAGTTTTGATGTCCTAGACGTGAGATCTAGCTTGTTTTGCCTAGTTGTATATGACTCTAACTAGGAAAAGTATTGATATCCTAGTCGTAAGACCTAATCAGTCTTGCGCAGTTGTTATTGTTGGCAGATATGCCATTATTTATATATTGATCATAAGCTATCACGAGAAATATTACAAGATCACAAGCCATGTATTATGAGATCACGAGCAAATTTATGTTCTAAGTTTTTAAATAATTATGAGTTATGTATTACTTTCTGACTATAAGAGTTTCGTATTACTAGATTACTAGCTACTTTCTATCTTAAATTTTTATATGATTATGTGACTTGCTCTTTCTAAATGAGTTATATATATATATCACTAGATCATGAGTCCACCCTTGTTTTAAATCTCTATGTAATTATATGAATTTCTATTTTCCCCACGAGTTATATGTATATTTATGTATACTGTATCACGAGTTATTTTCTGATTAAAATCATTTAATGATTTTTCATAAACTACAAGTATTTTATAACATTTAATGATTATCCTATTATTTTTAAATATTTTTCTTTACTCATTGAGTTTTCTCCAAAGCTCACCTCCTTGACTCACCAGTGCTTACGGGTTAGTGTTGGAATAAAGATTTTAAGCTGAGATGATAAGGTGGAAGTTTTGGATTGCAGTTTGATAACCATGCTCAAGTCTTATTCCTCCCTTAAGGATAAGTCATAAAATCTAATGCTTTATTTTGATATATTTATAGTTGCAGTCACTTTAGAGTTCCATGGGTGTAAAATGGATTATTGGATATTGCTACATCTATATAAGAATTATATAATGAATTTGTATCAGCTGATATATGGAATTGAATCTATTGAATATAAGTTGTGTATTATGATATCGATTGACTGTAGTGAGGGAATAAGGTGGGATTTGGAAGTGTTATTTGTCTGCTGGTTGAGATTCTGGGAAATGTGTGCAATTGCAGCTGTTATGCTGTCATTTTTTCATTTGTTTGGCAATGCTCATAAGTTTTACAGGTGGTTGGTGCCCTTATAACTACCTATGCCCTAGGACTGTCGCGGCTCTCAAAGTGAATTGTGACAATGAATGAAATAACTAAACACCTAAATAATAAATTGGCTTAATGCATATTTTTTCCCTGAACTTGGCACCATTAGTTATTTTACCCCCTGAACTTTAAGAATAATCATTTTAACTCTCCAACTTATCAATTGTTGGCCCTCTAAATCTCCATTAGTGAAGCACGTACCATCCATTCAGGCGGGCTGAGATGGATAAATGTCAAATGATGTTGACCTTTTTGGCTGACGTGGAATATTACACACTAATTAAACAAAAAAATTAGCAAGATTATTTTTTTTAACGAAAACCAAATGGGAAATTCAAAAGCCAAGAAAAAAAAATGAAATTCACTAAATAGATGAAAAAATTAGCAAGTGATTTTTTTAACGAAATCTAAACTGGAAAAACAAAAGTTAAGGGGAAAAAAAAAAGGAACTCACTGAATATTCACTAAATAGATGAAAAAATTAGCAAGTATTTTTTTTTTGGTGAAAACCAAACTGGAGAAAAAAAAGTCAAGAAAAAAATTTGCAATTAGGAAATTAATTAATTATCTTCAAATCTACATGCAATGCCAATTTTATTGCTTTTGTTCTTCCTCTAATTACCGGATATGATTTCACAGACTTTCACTCTACGCATTTTGAGAACAGAGCATCACTACAAGAAAAACTGAAATTAGCGACTACATTTTGTAGTCGCTAATCACTTAATTTTAGTAGCTAAATGAAAACAACAACTAAAATTTATAGTTACTGTTTTTCTAGTAGCTAAAATTTTTTAGCGATTATTTTGTCGCTAATTAGCGATTAACATATTTTAGTCGCTAATTAGCGACCAAATAAATTAGCCACTAATTGAGGGAAATACAACAAAAATTAGTCACTAAATATAACAAAAAGACGACTAAAGTGATTGCGGTTGTGACTAAATTGCTACTAAATTTGTAGTCGTTCATTAGCTACTAATACAATGTAGTCACTAGTTTTTCATTTTTTTTAATTTTTTTTTATCAAAATAATTGTCCAGGTTTTTAATTTTTTTAATTTTCTTAATATATTAATTTTCTTTTCTTTAATATATCTTTTTTATTTTATTTCATTTTTTTTTATTAATTGTCTTTTTTTAATATATTAATATTTTATTTTCTTTAAATTAATTGTCCATTTTTTATGTCTATTTTTTCATAAATAATAATAATAATAGAGGAAGAAAAAATGACAATAATAATAGAAAAAAATGAAGAGAAATAATAATAGACAAAAAAAAAAGAGCAAAAAAAAGTGATAAAGAAAAGAGAGAGAGAGAGAGAGAAATGATATAAAAAAAAATAAAGAATAAATAAGAAGAAAAATATTATAAAGAAAACAGATGAAAAGATATGAAAAAAAAATAAAAGAGATAAGAAGAAAGAAAAATTATAAAGAAATAAATTAAGGATAA
>CATKHJ010115494.1:0-32516 GCA_949750685.1 Vernicia montana | reverse complement strand
TTTTTTTGTTGTGTTCATTGAATTTCTGCGCTACAAGAAGTAGGTATATTAATTTTTATTATGAAAATTTTGTGGAATAATTATGTGTATAATTTGTAAATTTATTTATTTTATTTTGCATAAATTTTTAAAATATGTTGTTGTACTTTTAATATTTATGTTTTTTTTTTTCTGTAGATTTGTAATAGACATTTATTTTATATTTATTTTATTGAAATTGACAATTGCAAGCAAGTTAGTTAATAAGAATCAATGTAGAATGATAATAAAATAAAAATAAAAATAAAATGTAAAAAGCAAGTATATCATAAAATTACCAAACATTAATGATAAAAATTAATTTAAAAATAATTTAATATTAATAATAGAATAAAAAAAAAGGATTATTAAAAAATAACTTTAATAACCAAGTTAATTAATATTCTCTATTTTAAAAATAAAAAAAAAAATAATGAAAGAATAATTGCTTAGTGAAAATAGAATAAAATTTAAAATAAAAAACCTTAAAAATAATAAAATATGCCATAAAATTATAAATTTTAATAAAAAACTAATTATATAAATGAAAATAAATTAATACTAATAATATAATAAAAATAAAAATAAATATTTATTAAATAATTAGTTATTTTGTATAAAGAAAAAAAATAAAAATAAGAATGAAAGTAAAAAAAAAATTGTTTAGTGATAATAGAATAAAAATAAAAATAAAAATAAAAAAAACCTTAAAAATAAGAAAGCATGCTATAAAATTCTAAATTTTAATAAAAAAAACTAATTATAACAATGAAAGTGAAAATAAATTAATATTCATAATATAATAAAAATAAGAATTAGAAAATATTTTTTAAAAACTAAGTTGTATAAAAAAAAATAAAATATGAAAATATGAGTGAAAGTAAAGAATAATTGTTTAGTGATAATAGAATAAAAATAAAAATGAAAAAAAAACCTTCAAAATAATAAAATATGCCATAAAATTATAAATTTTAATAAAAAAACTAATTATACAAATGAAAATAAATTAATACTAATAATATAATAAAAATAAAAAATATTTATTAAATAATTAGTTAGTTATATAAAGAAAAAAAATAAAAATAAGAATGAAAGTAAAAAATAATTGTTTAGTGATAATATAATAAAAATAAAAATAAAAAAACCTTAAAAATAAGAAAACATGCTATAAAATTCTAAATTTTAATAAAAAAACTAATTATAACAATGAAAGTGAAAATAAATTAATATTCATGGAAAAGATTTGTAAAAGCTAATAACTAATAAATGAATCGAATAGATCTATTTGATTCATTTATTAGTTATTTAGAAAAAAACTATATTAAAAATATTAATTACAGTTTATTGAAATATAATTTTTTACTTTATAAAGTAAATTAATTTGATGGGTATAAGATTTTCTTTTTTCTTCTTCTTAATTCGAATTCGATTTTTAGAGTAATTACCTAGCTAGTAAATAATTCTAAATACACAAGGCAAGAATGGGGTGCATCTTTTTAAACTCATTTAGAGAAGAAATTTAGTTTTGGCAACACATTAACTTAGTTCGAAAATACCTTTTGATCATTTATATAAAAAATAAAAAATTCTCTAAAATAAACTATTTCCAAGTTATAATTAATAAATATCATTATTCGAACCCTTTCTCTCTGTTAGGTTTCTTTTTCTTAGTGCTCGCCGCTTGAGTATTCATTAAGGTGACCTCCGGTGGTTTCAACCACCGAAGGGAACACCATTTTTCTATATTTTTTTCTTTATTTTGTCATGAATAAGGCCGGATCTTGGATTTTGGGGGTCTATTTTGCCTCCCGCTTCTAGGATTTCTTTTCATCGGTGACGCTCGAGTTTTTTGGTTTCATCTCAGGGTATTCTATCGGCAGTGGTGCCGATCTTAAACCACCGGAGGGAACACCATTTTTCTATGTTTTTTTCTTTATTTTGTCATGAATAAGGCCGAATCTTGGGTTTTGGGGGTCTATTTTGCTTCCCGCTTCTAGGATTGCTTCTCATCGGTGACGCTTGAGTTTTTTGGTTTCATCTCAGGGTATTCTATCGGCAGTGGTGCTGATCTTAACTATAGCCAGGTCCGTCCCTTTCTCCTGGTTCATTTCTCCTTGATCTTTTTGAGGGATGGTCGACGGAGGGAGGAGGAAGAGTTAGTTAATAAAGGAGCTGGTGATTCCAGCTTGGGTTGTCTGTGATTTGAGCTGGGTACAGTCGCCTTCGTTGCCGGAGCCATTTCCATCTGGATCTTGTGGGTTACACTGGAATATGTTCGAACCAATACAAAGATGGTGGCTCCGCTTGAAGCCTAGGAAGTACTGGTTTTGGTGGGGAAATCATATTGTTGCCCTCCTTTGTTCCTCCTCGTGCTTTTGCTCCTCATGGCTATTGGCGGCCTGTTCATCCAAACAGGCGGTGATCAGATGGGCCTGTAGGGTGGGAAGCAGTATAGGAGCGGGGGTTCCTCAAGGATAAAATTGTAATATATTATTTGCTGGCTTTTGGGTTGTATTTGTTTTGGGCTTTATGCCCACTGTTAAAAACTTATTATTGAGTAAGTTTTTTTTGATCCCATATCCAATTTAAGTCCCTTGAAATGAGTTTTTCCTCTGATGTATACACAGATTGTACTTTTCTGAGCTTTAAACTTTTTTTTAATATAAACTAATCTCTTTTTTGGAAAAAAAAAAAACTATTTCTAAGTTTTCTTTTTCCAATCAGTAATTTTAGATGGATGATTTTTGAAAAGCTGGTTCCAACTTATATATATATATATATATATATATATATATATATATATATATATATATATATATATATTACTTCGGCACGCATAGATTAAAAAATCTATTAAATTATCATAATTCAAAAATAAAAAGACTATTTTGTCATAATTCTAAAATAGTATAATTATTTTCAATAAAACAACCCTCCAAATAATAGATCATAAAACAACACAACAACATTTAGCAAGGCAATTTTGATAATAAATTGAAAAATTACCCTGAAATTTCAATGGCTAACAAAGCCATGGTATAACTGAAAAAAAAAAAAAAAAAAGAAATCCAATGCTATAATACAAATAATGTGCTGCAATTTGTGAATAGTCATCTAAATGAAGTAACTTATCTATGTAAAAATTTAAATCTTCCCAATATCATATCAATAATATTTACATATGGAGAGGTATAATAAGGGGGATATGGAATTGAATAAGTGATTAGTTTAGCCAAATTTCTTTTCATAAAAATTAATTACTTTGCCAGTGCCATACAATATTGTTTGTTTTGCTTAGTGCATATTGCTAGGTCCATAATTTCTTTTTTAATTTTTCAAAAGAAAGTTTAATTAATATATAATTGTTAATACCGAGAGCCCGTTTTTTTGGGAGATCTTCATCATGGGTCTAATGAGAGACATACTCATGGGTTTAACACCACACTCCAACTTAAAACTTTAAGACAATGGGTTTATGGGTCCTTCCCACTTATATGTCCCTCCTTAATCCCATCTCTTTCCAATGTGGGATTCCATACTTTTGAAATCCTAACAATCTCCCCCTCAAAAATGAACTTCCACATTGGATTTGGGTTCCCCCTTGAGCGGAAGTCTTTTCTTAATTTGAGTATACGGCATCATCTTAAGTCCTTCTACTTCCACCAGTCTGAGTCCATCGAGAGTAACCTTGCTCTTTCACGTGAAAGTGGCAACCACGAGATATGACCATCGTCTCCATACTCGTTCATGCCGAACCATTAGCTCTGATATTACTTATTAATACCGGAGAGCCCTCTTCTTTGGGAGATATTCATCATGGGCCTAATGAAAGACATACTCATGAGTTTGATACCACACTCTAACCCAAAATTTTAAGGCAATGGATTTATGGGTCTTTCTTACTTATATGTTCCTCTTTAATCTCATCTCTTTCCAATGTGAGATTCCATACTCTTGAAATCCTAACAATAACTTGTTCCCTTTACGAGTTTATACAAAGGTATTATAGCTAGGCAATTGCCACAGTCTCCCAGCAATCCATTAGTATCCCGAAAGCCAAAATAAAAGTATAGAGTTATAGATATATATGTACTAATTATATGAAAATATTTGGTTTATTATTGTTTTTTGTTTTCAACTTTTGGAAGCTGAATAACAAATTGGTTAATAGTTATAAAAGTAATCATGCAATAGAATCCAATTATTAATCAATGCAAACTCTCTAGATTAATAGATGTTATAAATAATTAATATAATAAGAAAAAGGGATGGTTGGTTTTAGGTGGAAAATATATACTAAATCCATATTACATTGTTTAATTAGGGGTTAGATGATAAGGGCATAATTAGAGTCATAAGGGATAATATCATGCTGTATCAAATAGGGTAATCTGTCATGATGATTATTATTGATAGCAAAACATTTAGCTATAATAATTATTATAATAGTATTACTAATTAGCTACTAAATCATGACATATGTTCAAACAAGTCATTGTTACTTCTTGTTTATTTTGTTATGGTTTTAATTATATTTGACTTATATATAATTAATATTTCAATTAAATGTTTAATTAATTTTTATTATTTGAGGAAGAAGAGCAATTAATAATTAGGTTTAATGTGAAAAGAGAGGGTCAATTAATGCTAAACTTATTCTTATAATTCTAAATTTATTCATTTAACTTGCAAGAAGCACCAGAAAATTTCAAGTCAAATAAAATTTATATAGTATTGTTAATCAATTTGGACTTGGAAAAAAATTAAATTGAGTTGGACATGATAAATGTTTATAATGTAAAAGAAAGGGGTGAAAATGATTGGTTTATGTGCATACATCACATCTTTAGAGATAGGGTTTATCCAAGTCAACCAAAAATAAAATCCATAAAATTAAATTATGGGTATTTAATTAATCAAGTTTTAACAGTATATGGGGCAGTTGGCTGCTTAACCTACAAGAAAAGGGCATTATTTGATTTTTGCCCAATTTGTAAGTCTATACTTTCCAAATTGTACAACATTAATTATTTGAAAATAGATTGTTATCAATAATAGGGTCCCCTTTTGTTATTTTTCTGGCTGGCATTAACATATTTTTCTTTTCAAGGCAGTAAACACATGATTATCAAACAGAAATATTCATGTTCATCATAATTATCAAACACTGCTCATCATGAATCATTAGGATCATATCTACACATCTTTACACTAATTTATCCACCTTCTGTAAAATTGTAAAATTGAATCTTCAGAATAAAAATTCTGTTACAAATTAAATGAAATGTCATGTAGATTAATAAAAGGATAGTATACAAAATTTTTTCAAATCTTTGAGAAATCTCTGTGACGAAATCAGAAATTTTTTTTATAGGAAGTTAAATTTTTTAAATCATAATTTATATCAAATTGGTATATATAATTAAGTTATCTTCTATATATTTAAAGAAATTTTTTACCTAAATTAAGGAGACCAAATACAATATATAACTAAATTTTTATAATTTTACACTTTAAAAATTTTTATACTTTGGAGGTTAGAGCCCCATCGACCCTCCCCTAGCTCCGTCATTGCTCCCTAAACTCTCAATCTCTCACCCTTGTGAAGTTACATAAACTTTTCTCTAGCTTCAAATGCAGAGAAATATTAGCATATATTAGATATTGAAAAGGCATATGTTAAGAAACAATTATACACTCTACCACTGGACAATAATAGAATTTCCATTAGTTTGTTAATGGGTATTTACTTTTGAAAGGCTTTTCATTTTCTTTATAAATGGACCATATTATTGAGTGAAGTTTTGGTATACTCCTTTATAAAACCACCATTTGGAGTTTGACACTACTTAAATAAGACTTACAAGGCTGCAATTTGCTTGCCACCATTGATATATATTCTGATACATACATCAACCCACTTAGCAAAATTGGAGCAAGCAAATGCAATATTTATAATTTTCCATCAAAGCAAATGGTCACACCCTTAGCTAGTGACTAGTGTATGGTGGGGATGTTGTCATTTTATTAGGGTTGTTAAAACATTACCCAAAAATCCCAACAATTATGTGATTGTGAGGTTCCCTTAATTAGGGCTACATATAAATAATAGAATATTACTAGCCCTCAACAAGAACTATTCCATCTTTAGTACTGCTTGCAATCTACTCACTAATTGAAAACTTGGTCAATAATGGCAATTAGAATTATGGGTATATGTGAAGTTATAATCTATAAGCACTAATGGAAAGCAGCATGTGAAAATATAATAATGAGTAGCATATATAAATGAACATGAACTGATAAAACTTGATGATAATATATATATATAATTTTAATTTTTTGGGGGCCAAGTGACCAAAAGAATCCGACAATATAATCATACCTTTTAAAGGTTTGGCAAAGTTGTTATGGTAATAATTATAACCAAACCAAAAAATATGTAACATTATTTAGTACTTTCAGAAAGATGATCAATTAACTTAAGGATCGTTGTTGATTTTCTCCCACACACAAGTCAATGATGCTAAGGACTGCCTCCTTGGCTTGTTGACTCCGCAACTAAGGAACTATGAAAATGACTTCCAAGTATATAGAAATTCAAATAATTGCTTATATAGACCCTACTTTCTTTTGTGTCATGAGAGAGATAATCCAGTCATTGGTTTCTTTTGTTGTTCATTGCCCTAAATCTAAATCTAAGCATTAAACCAACCATCAATTCTCTAATACACAATAAGGGTGTACTCATTAATTTTATAGGTTATTAATTAATTTTAAACGCGATGAGATTGCTATTATATCAATAGATATAACTTTTTTAAAAAAGTAATTTTTATATTAATTTTTTGTTTTATTGAATTTGAAATTATAATTTATACGGAAATGAGTCAGACCGAGATAAATTTAAAAAAAGAAAAACGAACACAAATGAATGAAAAATAAATTGTGTAGGACAAATTTGTATGTTGATATATAATTTAGAAGCATACGTAGTACATAATATATAATTCTGAGGAGACATAATTAGAAGAATGGTTTTTGCTATAATTCTTGTAAGACATAATTACAAGTAGTAATAGCAAGCACATGCTTGCATGGAAAAGTAGAGAAAAGGAATCCAAGGCAAAAAAGAAGAAAAAAAAAATTCTAAGTAATGAAAGAGAAATTGGGATTTTGCTAAATTGTATCCAACATGCTTTGATATTGTTGGTAGACCTTAAAACAGTCATTAACCACAATTACATGTAATAGCTTTAACCACCATTTGCTTCCTTAAAAGGCCCAGACTGCTGTTGTTGGTGTAGTGGTGTCCAGCCTCAGGCATGTGAGAAAGAAAAAAGCATAGCATTTTTGCTGGTAAGCCTACCAAACTAGACATCTCCTGGTCGGTGCTTTATACTGTGGAGTAAATATGGTTATGATTTGTCTAATTACACTTAATTTATTAATTAATTTTTTGCTATCTTTACATCTCAGGAAAGCTTAATTATAGCTTTGTGAAATCATGTGTAGCTTTGCAAGTAAAAAATCATTTTTTATTGGAAATATTATAACTCTACTTTTTTGCTTTTACTTTTTTGCTTTTAATGGAATTTCATACGCCTCATAAAATATGTAAATCTATTTCCATTAAGATTTTATATTCATAGTTTATAATTGTAGAAGAATATACAATATATAATAAAGATGTTTAGGAATATGGGAGTAAAGATCTTGCATTTATTATAAGTTACAATTTATAATTGTTAAAAAATATCAGTCGATGACACTAAAAAAAAAAAAAAATCAGTCGATAATCTTAAAAGTTAACTTAGTTAATAAAAGAGTTTGTTACTCTCCTTATATACCAATATTCAATTCTTAGAATCAGATCATATTATTTTTTTTTTTTTGAAAAGTGAAATCAGATCATATTATTAAATAAATACTCTCTCCGTATCATTTTGTTTGAGATATTTTCATTTTTGAAATATCCTAAAAAGTATGTCTTATTTCTATTTTTAACATTTTTTTTATCCTTTATACATATTTTGTCCTTAGATATTAATTCAACTTTTCCTTATAAAATTTTTAGGAAATTGTATTTAATAAAGGTTAATAAAAGAAATAATAATATATTATTTAATGTACTCTTAAATTTTGTGAAAAAAATATATTCCAAACAAAATGAGACAGAAGGAATATAAAAGTATCAGTTGATTATCATTAGCTAATATTTCATTGATCGAATGTTATTTTCTTATAGTATAAAATATGAAAGGTTCAAATCTCCATAAATTTTTTTTTTTTTTTTTTTTTTTTGACATTGGTTAATATATAGATAAGAGTGTAATTTAGTTTGTTGAAGGTAGTCATGACAAAATATGAGAAATGTTGTAAGGTTGTTTGGTTGATTTGTCCAATTAGGGATTGTAAGGGCAAGTTGACAGAAAGGGATGCTATAGTATCAGTATGTGATTGTGGGCCTGATTTTTATCTATTTCTAAGTGATACAAATGGGAGCTATGATTTCTTCTCAGATATGAAGATAAGAATCAAAGTTTGTGTTGTAGCAACCAAATTTGGATTTGCATTCTCCCTTCCCTTCTACCAAACAACAAATCCTTTTTCTTTTTCTTTTTTGTGGGGCCAATAAGTTTTAATTAGCTTATTAAAGCTTCTTATGTTTTATTTTAATTTTGTTTTCTTTATAGTATAATAACTTTTTAATATAATCTAAGTTTCCATGATTCTTAAAACATTAGTGTTGAGTCTTTAATCATTATGAAATCTTTTTAAATTACTATATGTTCTTTTGTTTAGGTCCTCTATTTTGTTTTGATTTTGAGTTTTGACCTCATGG
The DNA here is from genome assembly GCA_949750685.1 of Vernicia montana. Lineage (NCBI taxonomy): Eukaryota > Viridiplantae > Streptophyta > Magnoliopsida > Malpighiales > Euphorbiaceae > Vernicia > Vernicia montana. Next base: position 23,653 of record CATKHJ010115494.1, on the reverse strand, counting down.
AGAAGTCTCATTGGTTGGGAGTTGGGACATGGAAGTAAATGACTAACTTCATTAAATTTAATTTTGGGCTCACTTTCAAATTTTATAAAACAGCCCAACCAATGCAATTTGTGGGCCTTGCCTGGCCCAATTCACAACAATGTCCTTAAAACATGTGCCTTATTTCTACAACTAGGACCTTATTTGACAAAAGGCAGAAGGCCTAGAATCTGTTTCATATAAGGGCTAATGGCCCATTAAAGGCCTTTACCAGTTGTCCATCATAAGATGTTGGGTCAGGCTTCGTTGCTCTAATGCAAGAAGAAGACTGCAACAATTAATGGCCTAGCTAAAAATTTGTTAACTTTCTCCTGTTATCATATCCAAATGAATCATGTCTCAAAGGAGAAAAAAAAAAAAAAGAATTGCAAATTCAATTTGTACATAAACTCGAGTTTGAGTTCTCTCCTTAATACTCAAAAAATACTGTCTCAAAAGGTTTAAATGTGTGACAATTGCTAATGATGATTGTGTACTTAATCCTCTACAAGTTTGAAATGAAGTTGGAATTGTTTTATTGCATAATAAAATAGATACTCAATCTAAGGACATTATCCAAATTACACCAATAGGCAAAAGAATAGAGGGTAGTAGTACTAGGACCCAATGGCAACTGATATTTAGATATATCAAACTCAAGGCAGAGAACCTGAGCCACCAATTTGTGATTAATCCATGTAGGCAAAAGAAGTGGAAATTGAAGGGTTTGAAATCAGATTATGTATGCCACATGGCAACCCATTAGCCAATTACAGATTCTTTCTCCTATCCTTTAAGATAAGCTCTTGCATACATTAACAAATTTGCATCCATATCACATTCATACACCAATCCAACACAGCACTAACTCATTCAAGAAAAAATTTGGCCCAAAATGGCTTCTGTTTGTGCTTCTTCTGCCATTGCAGCTGTTGCCATTTCCTCCCCCAGGCAAGTTCTCTCCAAACCCATATCACCAATTGCAATCAAAATTAATGATGCTATTAACAAAATGTTATTACCTAGCATTATAAGTAATAAATAACAAATTAAATTAATCACAGTTTATAAATGATGCACAAATAATTAAACATTTGCAGTTCCCAGAAGACTGGTAGCATAGTAAGGGCAACAAAGGCTTCTTTCCTTAGTGGAAAGAAATTGAGACTCAGAAATTACACATTACCAGTTTCTTCAAGATCTGTTACAGTTTGTGCTGCTGCTGCTGACCCTGACAGACCTCTCTGGTTCCCTGGCAGCACTCCTCCTCCATGGCTTGATGGCAGGTATGTTCCATCACTACTAGTTCTATTTTTGTTTTTTCAATTAGATTCCAATTGGATTCGAACTCGCAACCTTACACTCCTGAAAATAACTGCAGTATCACTAAACCAAACTCATTCCTCATTATTTTTCGGTCACTTCTAATGTGTTTGTTGAATTGTATCTTTCAATGCAGTCTCCCAGGAGACTTTGGCTTTGATCCCTTAGGTCTTGGTAAGTTAAATAGCTAAAATCTTTTGTTCTTGAAACTCTGAAAACCTCTGTTACTTTATTTCTTTGAAATGCTTGTATATGTTTTTGAATTGGGTATTAATTAATTAAACAGGATCTGATCCTGAAACCCTGAGATGGTTTGTACAATCAGAGATTGTTCACTGCAGATGGGCAATGTTGGGTGCTGCTGGTATTTTTATCCCTGAATTTCTAACCAAAATTGGTATACTAAACACCCCATCATGGTATGATGCTGGAAAATTAGAATATTTCACTGATACAACCACTCTGTTCATTATTGAGCTCATCTTTATTGGTTGGGCTGAGGGGAGGAGATGGGCTGATATTCTCAAGCCAGGATGTGTTAACACTGACCCAATTTTCCCCAACAACAAGCTCACTGGAACTGATGTTGGTTACCCAGGCGGGTTATGGTTTGATCCACTTGGTTGGGGAACCGGTTCCCCTGAAAAAATCAAAGAGTTAAGGACAAAAGAAATCAAGAATGGAAGATTGGCTATGTTAGCTGTTATGGGTGCTTGGTTCCAACACATTTACACTGGCACTGGCCCTATTGACAATCTCTTTGCCCACCTTGCTGATCCTGGTCATGCCACAGTTTTTGCTGTAAGTACATCATATTAGGATTGTAAAAATTAACACGTGATATCATCTTACTGTCATATAATAAAAGCTAACACGTGATATCATTTTACTGTCATATAAAAATAAATTAATAATTAATTTTATATTATTCGGTTCACTCAATTAGTATATTTATAGGTAATTATAGACGAGATTTGTATTTAAATTCGATTAATGAAATATTTGTATTATGTATTTCAGGCTTTCACCCCCAAGTGAAGGATCTAGAGAGAGTTTCAAGAAGAGGATTGAAACAATGGAGTAATATTGGGAGATAGTGTACTTGTCGAAAGAACCCTTTGTATCATTAGAACTTGTAATGCCTGTGTTTATGGTTTCCTCATAGAATGCTTGCGCATTAATGTACAAAATTTTTAACTTAGAAGCAAATTAATATATCTTAGCTAGTAAAAATAGCTATCAAGAAAAGCATGCATTATGGGAATTGATGATTAAACTTGTTTTTTTTTTTTTTTATTACAAAGAGGGCCGAAACCCAGAACTAATCCCCTATGCTACGAGGAACAGAAATAGTCAAAAGATCATGAAACAATCATGACGTGAGTCTAGTAGAAGGTTGGAATAACCTATGATAACTCACAGAAAGAGAACTAGCAAAAGACGCAAGCCAATCTGCAGTAAAGCTAGCTTCTATATAAATATGAACTAGTTTCACCTCCCAACTACACGAGAGCAACTCACGAATGTCTGAAATGATAGCACCATTTGCACTAGGCATACTTGAGGTACCTTGAACCAACTGAAGAGCACATTGGCTGTCAACTTCCACTGTAATCTTTTTAATCCCAAGATTCCAAATTAACTGGATCCCAAACTAACTGAATTTCTTTCAACAAACCCCATAACTCAGCTCTAGTAATAGAACAAGAGCCTATATTAAAAGCAAAACCACCAACCCATCCTCCAAGATGATTACGAATAAGCCCACCAGCTGAAGCTAAACCCATACTAGCCTTAAAAGCTCCATCAGTATTAACCTTGTACCAATTAAAAGGTGGAGAAGCCCAGCATACATGAATTACCGACATGGTTTTAGTTTTCAGAAGCCCCCCATCCAAAACCTTACTCTTCATAACATCAGTTGCTCTAATGCAGATGTCATTCACCAATGAAAATACCTGTGTTTCATTGCTAAAAATTATTTTATTTCGACGATTCCACAAGCACCAAACTGCCACCCAAAAAACGCAGCTCCATGCAATACCATTCGAAACAAACAGATTGGAATTAATATTACCAATAATCCAATCTTTCAAAGTAGTTGCAAAGAAATCTCGACGTTGTTGGTTTGATAGAAGAGAATTCCAGACTTGTTTGGCTATAGGACAATCCCTCACGATGTGTATTGCATCTTCCAAAATGCCACCACAGATATGGCAACTAGTATCCTGAGTCAAGTGCCATCTGTTTCTTTCTGCATTTGTAAGGATCCGGTGCTTGTAAAGCGTCCACAAGAACATCCGAATACGCTCTGAACCATCCCATTTCCATATCCGATCCCAAATAGCATTCTGATCATCCCAATTATCCTTCATAATGAAGTCATATGCTGATTTAACAGTAAAAAAGCTTGAAACAGAGTGTCCCCAATAGACACTGTCAACCTCTGCAGATGATTAAACTTGTTAATTAAGAGGAACTTACAATCATTATGGTAAAAACCTACTTATGAAAGAGATTAGAAATTTCAATTTCAATATTTTTCTTCCTTTAAAGAAGTTTTTATAATCGAAACGTAAAAAACAATTACCCTTCAAGGATCAAAATGTATTAAATTTCTACTATAATTAAATTACTAATTATCAAAATGAAAGAAATACCCTTAGGATACGTTTGTTAGATTGTAATGTAATATAATGTGATCAAATGTATTTTTAGTGCAATTGATAAAAAAAAAAAAAAAACCACCATCTTTTCATCAAGAGACAAATATAAATAATCAATCAACAAATCTGCAATTTTTTTTTTTTTTTTTTTTTAATGTTTTCCTCCCCACTCAACTAAACTAATACACAAACCTGAGAAGGGAATAAGGAAACTTCTTTGAATGCACTTAATGATTGTTTACTTTTAATTATATTCTACTTTCTAGCTTAGTTGGCAAGCATATCCAGTGTACATATAAAATAAAATAAAATAAATAAACAAACAATTGAACAAATAAGCTTTCATTGCTAAGATTTCTATGTATGAACATAACATAGCTGGAAAGAGGAAAATTGTGAAACCACTCTTTTAGAAGTCTTCCACCTCATAATTTTTAAGAGTTTCTTTTTCCCCTTATTTTGTTATCTTTTAACCAGAAAGTGATTAACTTACGTAAAAGGTCACTTAAGCATCTGGTTTGGGTGCCAGCTACCATGCATAAAACATGCATATAATAATATTAAAAAGCTTATGAATCTCACTCATTAATTATATTAAAACCATTATCAAGCAGACATGCACAGACCAAACATTTTTATAATCAGATATTGCATTTTACACTATATCACTTTACCAAGCAGCAACGTCTTGGCAATTTTCTTTAAATTTTTTTAAAAATAGTAATTTGTAATAACATTTGCCTGTAATTAGGTTCTGACTAGTATTAGAACTTGGAATTTCATAGTACGTAACTACCAATGAGTCAAAATTCGTCAAAATTCATTGGGAATTAAACATATGCTTTTAACAAGCAATAAGATGCAGTTGGAGAATGTCCAACCTGCCATGTTTTTTTAGGTAATTAACCATTAATTAGGGGCTCACAAGTATGAAATTTTGGCTAAAAATTTGTCAAATAGGGCAAGTCAAAATCTGTTCAGTCTATAGCCCAACAAAGATTCCAAACAATCCAAAGTCAAACCAAGTTTTCCGAGCAAAGGGGTCTCACAGTTATTGGAGTATTGGATCAATTTGTCATGTTCAAAGTAAAATTTCAAAAGAAAAGGTAATTATAAATGTATGTTCAATTCATTGTTGAATTTTCTAATAATACCTCAGTCTGTATGGAAAAAGGAAAAAGAAAATCAACAACGCCTGCCCCAAGTTCTTGATACCTTACACTATTGAAATTGTAATTGTAATTTTATCATATTATAAAATGCAATAATTAACAAATAATAATAATAATAATAATAATAATTTTAGCAACTTGGAAAGTTAAACTAATCAGCCATCAGAAAGAAATTAAAATTAAAAATATAAACTTATCGATTTTATAAGAATCTCAGTAGCCAATACAGTAACCTACTAATAATCTCCCATCTCTTTTCTTCATCTATCAATCTATCATCAATTTTTTTTTTAATATTATACAATTTAATTCTGTAATTGGGAAAAAAATTACATAAAAATATAATAAAAGAGAGAGGGGAGCTATATAAATGATAAATCTCTAGCCACAAACCGGTTAATTAAGACTGGCCGCCGTTCGGTGGTCGGGCAGATATTCGAACCGGAAGTGGTCTTCCGGTACCAGTCCCACCACAACTACTACAAACCATACGACCAGAACCAGCACAAGTCCGGCAACCTACATCTCCATCTGACCAACGTGAGCAGAGACAAGAAATACGACCTGTGCCGTTGCAAGTCGGACAACGAGAGAAAGGACCGGCCATGGGCTTCTGGTCCATGACCGATTTGACGAGGACAGCTCCGGCGAGGACACTAAGTCCCGTCGCGAGCTGTGTCAAAACCACCGGTCCCATTTTGTTGTAGATCAGATAAGAGGAAAATAGAGGTATTGAAAGAGAAGGAGAAATGGGAGATTTTTGTTTTTAGAGGTTAAATTGGTGTTTGGTGTTTGTTTGTTTGTTTGTTTTTTTTTTTAATTGATTTGATTTGATTATTTAAATAATAAAAGTGGTAATAGAATTGTACACGTAGACGCGTGAGTGTTTGGTGGTGTTAAAAGAGTGGAATTTTGGAGGATAGTGAAGACTGAAGATGTTTTTATTTTTTGGTGGGCGTGGCGTAATTGCTTTCCTTTGCCTGTTTTTTCTCGTTTTGATTCTCATTTTTTTTATTGGTTATTTGGCTTTGTTTGTACATCTTGTTTTGGTATGTGGATTTTGTTTATACACAACATTTGTTTTTATTTATTTATTTTTGGGTCTTTGGTGATGAACCGTCTATTGAATGGAGACTGCTATAAAAATAGATTTTAAGAAATTATTATGGAGCATACTAAGATATAATTATATATATATATATATATATATATATATATATATATATATATATATATTTTAAGGTAAAAGACTTGATATTAATTTTTCCTACTAAATGCTCAAAAAAAAAATTTAAAAAAAATATTATGAAAAACACTCCCTAAAAGGTTTGACGCTTCACTTAACAATTTTACCCCTTTACATTTTATAAAAATTTTATGATACCCTTTATTTACTCTCACACAGACACACACAAAGAAAGAAATAAAGAAAATAAATAAAAGATTGACTAATCACTCCAATAACAGAAAAAAAAATTGCCATCGTTTGGCTTTGTGTTACTGGTGTTGAATTGGGTCCTTAATGCAATATATTTAGTCTTAGGTGTCTTAGTTGATTTTATACTTTTTTCAAAATTTCTTCAACTATTGTTATATCTTGAAAATTTGGTATTCTTTTTTTAGCAGTACTCATGTATATATGGCCGGCAATTCATAAATTGTTCCCAATAAGCTTAGTCTCACCTGCAGAATTTGGCACTCAATCTTAAGTGCTACCTCTCTTAAATTTAATAAAGGGAGTGCTAATATCGCCTTTCAATTATTATCTTCACTTTAATTATGTTTATGTAAGGAAAATATCTTAAAATGAGATAATTTCAAGTCAGATGGAGTTTTTTTTTTCTATTATTAAATGAGAGATAAATAAACTATCTATACACTTGTAAAATAGAATATTGCCTATATATATATATATATATATTCTCATTCTTATTATGAGACCAGAACACCTGAATTATTATAATAGTTTTACTTTAGATTTTGAAACATATATGGAATATAATGAAATAATTTTAAAAAAAAGGTTCCAAAATTCATCTAATTGATAATTTATTATTTTAATTTTGATTTTAATGTTGGACTAAAAAAGTAATTCATAAAAAGTTAATAATTTTTGTATAGATATTTTGTTTATAAACCATTTAAGCATATCAGTTAATCACACACTAAAACAATTACAAATACAATAAATTTATAAATTTAAAAAAAAAAAAAAAAAAAAAAAAAAAAAAAAAAAAGGTAAAAATTAAAGAAAACATGGAATAGCGTTCTTAATAGAAAAAATAACACGAGTCATCAATAAAAACTCATTATTTATTAGCATAATTTTATACCTTGATATTCAATTTAATCATTAATAATCAATAATCAATAAATAATTTTGTTAGTCAAATCACTTTTTTTTGTACTTCCCTAGCAATTTGGAGAAAGTCGACTCCACCACTTCCGCTCTAATTGACCGCTTCCGCCGCCGCCCACACTTTTCTCATTCAACTGTCGGGATGCAAATGCAATAATCTTTGTCTAGTCTCTCCTCCACCATTGGAGACTGCCTGTAGGCTGTATGCATCCAATAGGAAAATTCGAAACAAAAACAAAAATGCTTTAGAAATTGAAACTAAACTCCTCTACTAGACCTGGAGCCTCCATCCTCTCTATTTTTATTATTTTTTTAAACGTGAAGTAGAGTACAGACCAACCCTAGCTTTCAGCACATTGTTCACATTTTTCACCTTTCCCATCTTATCTTTCCTGTTGACAGTTGACACCTTTAGAAATTAGAACACAGAATCAGTAAGGTCAAAAAACTTGTCTGATATTGATGTTGATTCTTGAAGTCTTGAGATACTCTAAAAAATCATTTTCTTGTGAGAAATGCGATTCAAGTTGTGTGATTTCTGCATTTTCTTTGTCTGTGAATATCCGAGGCACACCTATAGCAATAAGAAGAAGAAACCAAAGCAACGCATTTATAATTAGAAACAAAATAAACTGAAATTCAAGTACATATATACAGTGATGCCAAATGATCATTTCAAAGGACAATATTTATGGATAGCAGTATACTTCTCTTTATAACCTACTGAGAATACATCTTTTGGTGGGGCAGTTAACCATCACCAACACTTCTATTTTTGGATACCAACCATATATTCTACTTCAGGAATGCATAAATATAGACCATTATAGAAGTATTTTTAAAAGCGAGTCAGCAACATTTCTTGACCAGAATGGTTTTTCTATCAGTTTGAAGTTAAATTTCCTAAGGTTAAAAATGAAGCTGAATATTTTCATTATAAATTTTTTATTTAAAATCTTCATTATTAGAGAAAACCAAGAGGCTGAAAATTAAAACTTACCATGAAAGCATTCCCTCGCTTCTCCAGCCATGAGCACTACATCACCACTCCGGAGAAACATTGCTAATGGTGGGTCCTCCCTACATTTTCCTCCCAAAAGGAATATAGCCTTGCAGCCCAAACTAAAGGGGAAGGAATGAAGGATACAATGAGCAACCACATTCTTTTCTTCAAATCGCAAATACATGAAGAATAAGATAAAAAAGAGATTCCAATGTACCTCATGCTAACAATAGGTTTACTCCAATCAGCTTCCATGTCATCCAGGTGGCCTCCAAGGGTATCACCTGAAAAGAGAGGTAAGCGACGAGGGTGATGACTTAAAGGAGTTTGGGTGGATATTTATGTTTATTCCATTTTAAGTCTGATTGAAATTTAATCAACCATTCAAGTGTATCAAGCAAGGGTATGCTTGTGTGCTTGTGCATAAGCATATCTACCTAGCCTTTAACATTCAGTCCATTGATTTTGATACCAATATTAAACACTTAAATCGAATACAAAAAGTTCAATTAAAAACTACCTAATCCAAAATAGTTTACTATTGCAGCTTCTGGGTGGAATTCTTCTCCCACAGGCATTGCAGGAGCAGCCAATCTTTTAGCCAGCTGCTGGAGTTCAATAGGGATCTTGTAATGTGGGAGAGATACATTGTAGTTCCGCTACATCATGAACAAACATGGATTAGAAATTCATTCCAATTGTCAAGTCTCAACATTAATATGTAATGTTGGCTCTTCTTCAAACTCTAAACACAGCATTTTGTATTTGAAATTGGAAGTGTGAATCATCTCCAATGAAGCAAATTGTTATGAGCAACTAATGGTAGAACCACAAAAACTAGTCATGGATGAAGAAAATAATAAATTCACAGTAGTGAATCATTACAAGATAAATAATGGTTTGATTGTCCACTATAATCTACATCTGCTTAGCATCATGCATGGTAGCTTAACTCAAGCTCAAGAAACCAAAAGTACAATATCTTTAGAGAACTAATTATCACATGCAAGCCTGTTCATGTGACAGGTAAGTTGGTTCTAGTGGCCATGTGGTATCAGTTCAGCACATACTAGGATAAAATTGAAGGGCATTAAAAACATGGGAATAGATTGGGTTTTCTCATCTATTATTGAAATTAAGGATTACACAGCAAAAAAAGTAAACATCGTAGTCCAGCCAGTCAGACAGATATATTAAATTAGGTTCTTTGCTATAATAGCAGAAGGATCTAATATATGACCAAAGTACTTATTTTCAATCACAATGAACCAATCTAAGAAACTCTAACTGAAACTTCAAAATGTGTGTATGCTTCCCGAATATGAATAATTGATATGCACTCACATGTGATGAAATAAGGTGAGAGGAGCCATTCTGCAATTAGAAAAGTAAAACAGAACAAAGTGTATACCTTGGACCAGTCAAATTGCAGGCCAAGGGTACTCCATCGTAACTTTCGCAATAAAGCTGAAGCAGAAATGGATTTACATGTCTTTGCTCTTGAAGAAGCAACATGTTCATCATAAAATTTCCATCTATGAGCATCTCCATTACTGACACAGACATCAGATTCTAAGTTCAAACTATGAAGTGTATTCTCTTCCTCCATAAGTATTTTCCTCTCATTCGCCGCAATAAATAAGTCACGTATATGCCCGTATATAGCATTGTGATTTGTTCTGTTGGGAGGCTGTGGGAAACTCGTCAAGCTTTCTCTTATCCATTGGCATTGTTCCTCTATGCTCAATGCTCCAGGAATGAAATAAAAACCTGAGGAATGCAAAACAACAAATATAATTTTTCACCCACTTTTTCAACCTCATTAACATTTCGAATTTCGATATACATTAATTAAAGGTATGAACGTAAATCAATTGCAACCAACATAAACAGCTCAAAAAATTCTTTAGATTTTAAAGCCAAAATCAACAAATGCATTATCATAAAGAACACTATCCAATCCAAACGGCACCGTATAAGCAAGTAACTAGAGCTAACCATAACAAATCCATACCAGGCCGACTTTCCAAGCAGAAGACGAGACGATCAAAACCGCATTGAAACGCAACAATTCCAGGAGCAATTTCACCGTTTTGATTGTAAGATTCCAGAATTGACTTGAAATCTAAAACCTCAGATAAATCAACTTGTTTCGGTAGCTTTTTCCTGCTGAAAAATCATATGATTAAACCTAAAATCGAAAGCAAAAATCAGAAACAACATCAACAGTGTTCAATTAAAGAGATTGAGAGTAGCTTACTTTTTGCAGGATTTAGAATCCTGATCGTAGTACAGTTTGTATTTCTTCTCTGCTCTTCGAAATGCTGTTCGCTCCGCTTCGTCGGTGGCTTTATCGGATCCGTACATTTCAATTAAGCCGCGAAAGGAAGGAGGGAATCGCTTTGCTTCCCTGATGTTCAAAATTAGGGTTTTTGTTTAGTATGGTGGTATAGTGATAGAGCCACCGTCACAGGTGATTCTAGTTTTTCTTTTTCTTCCACTAGGCTGCGTTTTGACATTTCAACCTGCCATTTTAATTTTATATGATTTTAATAATTATATATATATATTGGCAAACATAATTTTATATATTTAACAAATGAAAGTAGGATGATTCAATCTTTTCATTTAAAAAAAAAAAAAAAATTTGAAGTAGGATTATATGAATTAATAAAATGATCAACTTGAATTACTCGATTATAAAAATTAAAACTCAAAACTCGATTCAAATTCAATAAAATTTTCATTTCAAATTCGAATTATGGCTCAAATTATTATTAAAATTTATTTATTTATTTTAAAATAAAATTGAGTTTGATGAAAAAAATAAAATTGAGTTTGAGCTTTAAAATATTAATTTATTATTTAAAAATAAATAAAATTTAAACATATTTAAAATTATATAAATTTAAATATTCAATTAAAATTGCAAGCTTTTCAAAATCAAGTATTATAATAATTGAATAAGTTTTGATCCGACGTACTCAATTCAATTAAAATTGAATAAAATTCAAATATTTTATTCAAATAACTTAATTTATAAACACCCTTGAAATAAAAGATATTCAAACTTTATATATTTATCCTTCCTCCTTTTTATTATTTGTTTCCTTTTTTTTTTTTTTTAATCGTGCATAGTATGATAAAGAGGATAACTATACCCCTTTTATTTACTCTAACAATATATTTGAACCAATATTTGATGTAATAAAATATTGGGTAAATTATTATTTAGTCCATGAAATTCGATCTAATTATTAAAATATTATTATATAATATATAAATATTATTTACCTTTATTAATTTAATTTTTTATTTTAAAATATTAAAATTTAAATTATATTTATTATATATACAAAAATATTTTAGTCATTTTTCATAAATTTAACATTAAAAAAAATACAAAAACTGTACATAATAACTAAATAGTCTGACAGAATCAAAATTGAAGGACCAATTAGTTAATTTCTCAAAAAGTAAAGATGAATTAATTAATTGTGTCAAATTTCAAGAACTAAATAGTAATTTGTCCTAAAATATTTGAGCAATAGAAGTTAATAATTTATGCTATCTAACACTAAAAAATATAGTACAATTTATACATTAGTTTTATTTGAATTAAATATGTAAATGTTAATTATATTAATATTTAAAATTATGTTAATAAACAATTTCTTTTTTTAAATTCATGAAGATAATGATGATTTGCCTGTGATTATATTTAATATAATGCACGTATATGTGCTTGTAATATCACTTTTTTCTTATTTGTCATCTTGCCACTATAGAAATAAGCACATAATAAAGCTTATTTTTTTTTAGATTAAAGTAGTTTTGTGATATTAGAGTTTTTTAAATTATGGATTTATTAGTTAAAATAATTTAAATTTTAATTAAAATCTAATAAGAAAAAAAATATTAATATTTTAACATTAAAGCTAAAATATTTGATGTTGATATATATATATATATATATATATATATATATATATATATATATATATATATATATATATGCAATTAAATATAAATAAAATGACTAAATGATGAAAGATAACACGATAAAAAGGGGTAAAGGGCCAAATTAGCCTTACCGATGTACAATTAAGTCCCTCAGATACTTTTTTTTGTTCAATTCTAAGCAGGAAGCGGATTAAAACAATAAAGCAAGCTAATCTATATCCGAACCGGTCAAGGAAATCCATACTCAACTCATGTAAGGATCTATCTCCTATAAATACCTCAAAGTTAAACCAACAAAAGGTACATGCATTCTTGCTAACACAAACACAAATTATACTCCAATATTGTGCTTGGTCTCTTACATTGAGCATATTCACTAACTTGACCGTCGGAGTGGCTTTGTTAGGCACCCCGCCTAGCCCACTTGACTCTTGTTTTTTCTTCCAGGTCGCATCAGTTCAATTCAAACTCAACTAAAGGTAAACTATTCTGAACGATCTCACTTCGCTTAGAATTAGCTTCATCAATAATAATAATCAAATTGTTCACGAATTTATTATTGAGCTGTTCACGAGTCTATTAATCGGGCATGTTCGTGAGCTTATTATCGAGCTGTTCACGAGTCTAATCGAGTCGAATTTTATTTTGCTCAAATTTGACTCGTTTATTAACTGAGTTTTAAAGTAAGGCTCAAACTTAACTCATTTATAAAACGAGGCGAACGCGAACGAATTTTTATGGAGTCAAACACTAAACCGCTCGCGATTAAGTCATATGCAACCCTACCATGTACTAACTAATCAATGGAACTATTTGTCCTAATTTACTTGTCCTCATTAATAATTTCTTGTTGGTCAAAGTCATTGTCCCTGCCAATTTTTATTTTTATTTTTTAAATTAATCATATTGACTAGAACAAAGGCTCGCACAGCATATACTCTTCAATTTCCATTCCCAATTTCATTCTCAACCAAAAAAAAAAAAAAAAAGAAATTTCAGTTTTCAAATTATACACCATTTTCGATCTCTGCTAAGAATCTGCAGGAATGGTGGTGGAGAAAGAGGAGGCGGCGGCGGCAGTAGCAGCGGCAGAGATAGTGAAGCCGTGCACGGACAAGAGAGAGTATCGGAGGATCGTCCTCAAAAACTCGCTTGAAGTTCTCCTTATTAGCGATCCTGATACTGATAAGGCAAATTCAAAAACATTGTTTTTTGTTTCAGTTTTTAAGTTTCTTAATTAAATTCAATTAATCGATTTGGTTTTAACACAAATTGATTGTTTATCTTCTTCTTCTTGTTTCTGGTTAAAAAGCTCAGTGTGCTGCTTCAATGGATGTTGGCGTTGGGTACTTCAGCGACCCGGTTGGTCTCGAAGGACTCGCCCATTTTCTCGGTACTTTAAATTTCACTCTCCTTCAACTTATAGTATATGCTAGTTGCACGTGGTTTTTTTTTTTTTTTTTTTCAACTTATAGATATTTTATATTATAATAAATTATATATATTATTTACTAATATATAGAAAAATAAATAACATAAAAGTATTTATATATTAAAAAATAATATAAATTTTTAGCTAATATATATATATATATATATATATATATATATATAGGAAAATTCATTATTAAAAGTAAATTTACAAAATTGTTATTTGTTATTATTTTTTTTAAAGTAAGTCAAAACGAGAAAAAAAATATTAAAATTTAAAAATATATTTTATAATATATTATTAAAATTCAAGGAAAACTTATTATTAAAAGCAAATTAAAAAAAATAAAAGAAAAAAGATGTAATGAAATTATGTTTGTCAAATTTTTTTTTTAAGTAGGCAAAATTATAAAAGAAAAATTTTAAAATTTTAAAATATATCTCATAATATTTTATCAACCATCATAGTGCCAAAAACTAAAAACATAAAATTAATATATATATATATATATATATATATATATATATATATATATATATATATATTAAAAAAGAAACATGAAGAAATTATGATCACATACATATCTCATGTAAAAATTTAGGAATTTCTCCATTGTTATCGCATAAGTTTTATCGATCTAAATATAATTTCGAGTAGTTTTAAATTGTTGAATTGATTGAAAAATTATCCAAATTCTTATAAAGTAAGTCATGTTATTTTTATTTCTTATAAAAGAAAAAATTAAAGTATGATATATGATTTACTAAATTAAATTACATATATTATGACAAAAAAATCTTATAAATATTTATAAATAATATGTGATTCACAATATGATAATAATAAACAAAAACAATCCAAAAACTATAGCCAGTAATGAAAAAAAATATATAACAAATATAAAATATAATATTGAGATTTTTAATATGATACATTAATTAGAGAAAATATAAAAATTACCTTACGAATCAATTCTATATTTATAAAACCTTTCAAATATGAATTTGTAAGTATATCTCTTCATTTTATTCGAAATTCATATATATATTTTTTTACATTGCGAAACTATACTAAAGAGAAATCACTCTTATTTTTCTTTCTTTCACTCAATTTTCACACAAGAAATTGATCATAGTAAACAATGGCCAAATTAGCACATAGTTTTCTTTTTAGTAATGTAAATAAGATAAAAAAGAAATATTAGAATAATAAATTTTATGATTTTCTTGAGATCTCCATGCAAATCTTGAAAAATATCAAGAAATCAATTCAAAAAGAATTCTTATTTTTGTTTAATTAATTAATTAATATTAATATAGTAATAACAATAATAAAAATATAAAATCTCAATTGCAATTAATTAACTTTTAATTTTATAATTTTTTTTCAATCTCAATTGCAATTAATTAATTTTTAATTTCACCAAAAAAAAATCGAATATGTAAAAAAATACTAAATTAAAAATATGTAAAACAATTGATATCTAAACAAAGTATTAAAACTTTTAATGATGTCTTGAGAACTATTCCAACAAAGTTATATGGATATGAATTTAATTTTCTAAAATAAAATATATCAATATATAATAAATTAACTCATTGTCCTTACAAGATGTTTAATATTAATTCTATTGAATTAAAAAAAAAATATGTAAAACTAAATAAACAATAAAAAAAATAGTATACCAAATATAGTTGTATATAAATCACAATGCTATTTTTAAGTGATGATCAATTAAAAATAAAAAATAAAATAAAATTAAAACTAAAAAATTGAATACCATAATTCTAGTTCTTGGACAATTATAGATTTTTTTAATAATATAATATATAATATAATTGTATAGAATGATAATCAATGTCTAAAAATTCCAATTTAAAATAATCAAAAGAAAAAGAAATTAAAGTTGTACCTTCTATTAGTATGATATATAATTAATTTAAATTATGAAAAAATATATTAGGCTTTAATTTAAATGAAAAAGATATGTGAAAAATACAATAAACCTTTAAAATTTGATAGATAATGTAAAAATGTTATGGAGGAGTTCTTTTTATAAAAAATTATAAAACAAATCTAAATCCTACTATAATAAGATTACCTTATGTAGTAGTAATAATAATAATAATAATAATAATAATAATAATAATAATAATAATATATGTTTAATTTAGGAAATATGAAAAATTAGTAAAAGCGATTTTGACTATCAACATGTTCCTCTCTTCATACATTTATATATATTATAGATCATAATATTAAATGGGTTAGGGACAAAAGCCCAAACATAACCCGAATATATAAGTGTTTTTTTTTTTTTTCCAATGGATTGTGAGTTGGGTCAAAATGGGTGGTTTCGGGTCTTATAAAAAATTTTCTAATTGCACAAAAACTTTATAATTGTTATTAAAATAGTATATATTAGGGGGTGAGTAAACAGTCGGTTCGGTCTAAAATTGAATTGAACAAAAAAAAAAAAAAAAAAATTCATAATTTTGTCCCACCGAACCAAATCGAAATTAGAATAAAAATTGAATCGAACCGAATTTGGTCAGTTTGGCTCAATTGGGTTTTTTTTTCTTCCCATTAAAGACTTTTTTTTTTTTTTTTTTAATTTCTAAATTTAATCATTTAGAAATTCAAATCAATCAAAATAAAATCTTAATTTAAAAGTAATTCAATATCATATGTACAAATAAAAATAAGAAAAATATATTTTAATATATATTTACATATAAAGTTTGGTTGGTTCGGTTTTAACCAAAATTTTTTGGGCCAAAACCAAATCGAACCGAACTTTAATTCGATTTGATAAATTTAAAATCGAACCAAATCGAATCAATCAATTCGGTTTGGTTTTTAATTTTGTTCACCCCTAGTATATATTATATAGTTGTTAAGGAAACTTTAAAAAAATATATCAAATAAAGAAAAATGCATTCTATATTTTAAAAATTAATTAGCAATTTATTTTATAACTATTAAGTTTTTAAAATATAAAAAATTAATTAAAATTTATAAAATTTTTATAAAGGTACTATTAATGAAATATATTAAATTAATGGCTAGACATGTTTGGGTAGTATTTGAATAGTGGTAATCATATTTGAAATGAGTATAAGTAGTTGAATTTTAATCTATATAATTATCATCTCAATTTCATTGTGGTATGAAAATAATTAATTGTGTGGTGTTGCAAGTATGAGTGTGCAAACAGTCGGTTCGGTTCAAAATTGAATCGAACCGAAATTGTATTTTCACCAAACCGAAAAAATTTGGTTCGGTTAGTCGGTTTGGGCTGATTTTGTTTTTTTTTTTTTTGCTATTTCTCCTTTTTATTTATTTATTTTTTTTTATTTGAGATAAAATTCAAGTAAATTTTAATATATGTTTAATAGATATAGATAATATAAATATATTTTAATATATGTATATAAAATAAATAGATTTTAATATATATATATATATATATATATATATATATATATATATATATATATATATATATATATATATAGACTTGGCATATTGTGATGGAATGTGGTGACAAGATGTGCTTGGGATTCCAACCTTAATTTAAACTAATAATATCTCTTTTTTTTTTTAAAATAAATTTTTTAAGTGTTTTGAGTTATCAGCTAACTGATGATATTTTTGGGAAAAAAAAAAAAGTTAATTGAGATATTAAAGATGTCTGGATTAATCAAATCGTCGGTTTCGATTTGAAATCGGTGATTTTAGTTTAATAAAATGTTCAAATTGAAATTATAATTAATATTTACGGTTTCGATTTTAATTTAGAACCAAACAATTTTAATTTTAGTTTCGATTTGAAACCAATTTCTTTATTATGGTCTAAAATTAATTTCGAACCGATTACTTTATTACATTAATTTTGATTAAAAAATTAATATAACATACTGAAATAATTTAACATAAATTTTTAATAAACAATGAAATTTATTAAAATATAATTATATATTAAAAAAAGCTTGCATTTAATTTTTACATTTAATTTATTAAAATACAATTGTATAACCGATTTAACCGAATCATTGGATTTGGTTTGAAATCGATAATTTTGGTTTTTGATCTGATTTTTAATAAAAATCGAAATCAAAACCAAGCTCCTCATGGTTTCGGTTACAAACCGAAACCATAACCAAAAAATGGTTTTGGTTTTGATTTTATTCGGCTGGTTTCAGTCTGGTTTAACGGTTCCAGTTTGATTTTGATCACCCCTATATGATAATTTGATTTAGACCTTGTTTATTTTGAAAGATTTCAGCGATAGATTTTACAAAATTCATATATTGTAGCTTAATTTTTTATTTGATTTGAAAAATTGAGCTACATTTCATGAATTTGTTAAAATTTATCATGCTCTAAAATTTTTAAAAATAAAAAATTTAAAAACTCACATAAAATATGAGTTTTTGATTTCATAAATTTTATTCAAATTCATAAATTTTAACTTAAATTTATAAATTTAAAATTTATTATGTCAAACGAGGTATTAATATATTTTTTTATAAGACACACCGAGCGCATCAATACTGTTAAAAGATACAAACTAATGTTAGTGATAACCGGCTCTTAATTTCAGTTTACAAAGCCTACCTAAAGTGATGGAGACAATATTTAAACATTATGATGAAGCTAATCCTGACTGAAGTGGAATCGTTCAGAATAGTTTACATTTACTTGAGTTCGATTTAAACAGATGCGACCTGTAAGAAGAAACAAAAGTCAAGTGAGCTAGGCGGGATGCCTACCAAAGCCACTCCGACGGTCAAGTTAGTGAATTGGCTCAATTTAGAAGAATGAGAACAATGTTTGAATATTAATTGTGTTAACAATTATACATGTACCTTTTGTTGGTTTAATTTTGAGGTATTTATATGAGATAGATCCTTACAAGAGTTGAGTATGGATTTCTTTGGCCGGTTCGGATTTAGATTGACTGATTGTATTATTTGACCTTTTTTCGCTTGGAAACGAGCTAGATGGCTCTTTATTTGTTTTTAGTAAATGGGCTTGTAAATATGTTATATTGGGCCGGGCCCATCTTACTTTACTATCCAGTTCGGTATATTTTATCCCTTATCAGTGGCCCCCTATTTCGGCGAAGTTTATATTTATGGGAACTTCGATAGAAATAGCTCGGTTTCATGTTTTTGACGAAATGACTTAATATTATAACCCCTTATTTCGTTTCGAGACCCTTATATTTATTGATGAATTTCGAAAGTCTAGAGTATGTCTGAAACGTGATTTATTTATTGCTGAGGCGCTTTTTGTACACGTGGCACAATAAGAGCTTTTGAAGTTATAGAGACGTACTTTACTTATGTCGTCGCTTCTGTTTTTGAAATGATTACTCAGCACGTTTTTCTAGGATTTTGCTTCCCTTTAAAAACCCTTTCTTCTTCATTTTTGAGTTTTCTTACGCTTCCAAACTTTCCCAGAATTCTTCTAAGTTTTTCAAATTCTCCTCTGTTCTTGCTTCTTGTCACCTTTCTTTATTTCATTGCAATGGCTCCAAAGAAGGATGAGAATTCTTACCAAAGTATCAAAACCGATTTGGAGAATGCTTGGGGAGATATCCCTTCCATTATGAAGACAAAAGATCTGAGCGGTTTCGCTGAAAATTTAGAAGATCAAGAGAGGTTCGCTGTGGATTTTCTGAAGTCAGATGCCAGAATTTTTGTTAATTCGAACATCCCCAATACTGTTGAGATGACCAAAGACAATGACCACATCATTTTCTTCTATCATCAAATCGAAGCTGGTTTACGATTTCCACAATCTCCCTTTCTGGTGGAATGTTTTAATTATTTATGTATCAATCCCATGATGCTATCACCGAACTCAATTCAGGACTTTCATCAATTTGAAGTGATTTGCAAAGCTTTGGGTCTCCGCCCCACAGCAAGGATGTTTCAGTGCTTCTTCAAATTTATTCGCTCTGGCGACAGGCGAGTGTGGTGTACTGGGGCGAAGCCTGGGCGCAATCTGTTTGTTAATAAACCAAATAAGGTGAACAATTGGCACACTAAGTTCGCCATAATGGTTATTAAGGAGGATTTCCGAGGTAATGAAGGCTTTGGTTTTCGAGGAACTCTTTAAGTTCCTACTGTTTATGGTCTCCCTGACATCCCGATGAATCTCTTGCCTGAAGAGGTCATTGCCATGGAGACCTTAATCAAGGACAACTATTCTTACGATTTAGGGAAGCTCGACTTTGCTTCCCAAATAAAGGATATTCGAGGTAAGACCATGCACTTCGTCCTTAAGGATATTAAGCGTGAGTTTTCACCTTTTTTCCATTCTGACTTTTGCTTACTCGTTTTATCTTTTTGTTGACTTTTCTTCTTTATTTTTTGCATTCTGGCTTACCAATAAGGATAATTCTTACAAGAAGATTCATGAGTTATCCAAGACTCTAGGCCTAACTTCTTCGCCTTACAATGAGGCTGCTTTCCTCCCTGTTATAGTGGAGCGAATTGGCGAGCTCCGGGCTGCCAATGCTACTGACTGGGTGATGATACTTCCACTGGGGAAAAATGAAAAGCTTCCTCTTCCCCAATAAAATCGATCCCTAAGTAGAAAATGAGATTGGTAAAAGGAGCCGCTAGTAGTTCTTCCCAGACCAGGGCTCTTGTCCCGACAGTGCTAATTGAGAAGCCAGGGGTCGGACCTTCTTCAATTTTGAAATCAGGAGGTGAGGTGACCCCATCCCCTGTCACTACTTTGGCTCTCCCGTCTGCTCCCTCTTAGGATCTTCTTATCGCCATTTCTAGTTATGGCGAAGATGGGCTTCCTGTTACTGAACTTGTTTGCAAGTCAACATGTGACTCCTCTTCTTCTTCTGAACGAACTGTTTCTGATCCTTTCAGAAACCAATTGGTTAATTATACCACTTTTGATGTGATAGTGGAGCGGATCCGCGAAGGGGTGCCTCCTCTACTAATTATTGAAGAGGTCAGAAATCTGGAGTCTGCCTTAGTCCACAATCCTGTGGATGCTACCGATCTGACCCCCGATCTAGGTATGTTTTTAGTTCATCCCAGGACTCAGCCAACATTTTCCTGTGACGACCTCTTCAATTCAGCAGGTTTTTTATACTTTTATCTGTTTTTGTTTACGTACTGTCCTTATTTTACACTAATTTTTTATCTATCTTTTTTCAGCAATTGAGAGTGTAGAGAGAGCGACTTCGTCAACTCCTACAGTCCTTCTTCCACAGAGTGTCTCATTGGATGACTTTATAGATGAAATAGACTGGGCTGATGACTTCGTTCCTTCCTCTGCACTTCCCATTTTTTATCCTGACTTGCTCTTTCAAGCTGGGGAAAATGACAAGATTTTAGCTCCAACAATCATCAGGGAAGGAGAAGAAGATGGGGAGGCGACAAGGGATCCTGCGACGGATGAGGTCCCTGATGCAGCTGAGACTGGAGCTGCCTTGAGACCCGAGGTTAATGATCCCGAAGTGAGGGAACCCCTGCCTCAAACCGAGTTTGTTCCTTTGCCCCCTCAGGGTGGAATTTTAAATAAAGGTGCTTCGTCTGCCACTGGTTCGGTAATGGACGAAGTTTCTTTTATTATGGAGTTTGCTTTCCCTGAGCAGCTATTGGTAAACTCCGAAGCAACTCTTGACGAGGTATATACGTTGTTTTATTTCATAGCTCCTTTTCTTCTTTTTCTTCTCATAACCAATTTTATCTTATGTACTTGTTTCTGTTTTTGTTTTTCAGTTGACAAAGCTGAATAAGAAGTTTAGGGAGAAGCTGACTGAGTTTACAAAGTACCGCTCTGTGGTACGACGGTCCTTCTCCACCAATCAAGATATAATAAATAAACAAAATGGTATTATTACATCCCTACATTCACAGAACAAAGAGGCAATGAAGGAGTTGAATTTTGAACTTTCATCTTTACGAGCTGCCCTGGAGGAGGAGAAAAAGAAGGAAGGCGAGCTGGACTATTTGTGAGCCGAGGTGAATAAATTGGCAGGGGAGAGAGACCATTTTAAGGGTCTCTTGACCCAAAAATCTGAAGAGCTGGAACGTTTTTCAGTAAGTTTAAATGCCAAGTTGGAAGACTTTGAAGCTGAAGTGACGAGCAAGGATTTTGTGCTTCTGGATCATCAAAGGATAATAGAAGAGCTCCGATCTAAAGTTGAGAAGTTGCAAGCTGAAATTTCTGACCTCAGGGAACAAGTTAAGGATTATCTCGAATTGATGAAGAATTTTGGAATTGCGGAGAGGCAGATTGCTGATCTTAAAGATAAACTCAATAGTTCTGAGTGCCTTCGCAAAAAAACTGAAGAAGAGAATGCTACCATCATTTGGGATTTCTTGGCTTCTTCTGACTATAAGCATCGGTTGGCTATGGATTCTGCGGCAAAGGCGATATCTTGCTATAACATGGCCATTGATGCTTGTGCAGTTAAGTTCCCCGAGGTTCTTGCCCATGTGCCGAAGCGGATGTTCCTGCTAGCTCTGCTTCATCTCCAGCTTCATCTAGTTCAGCTTGTCTTATTTCTACTTCGACTCCTCCTGAAGTTCTGAGCTCTTTGAATCAGCCTCCTGCTTCTTGAAGTCCCTATCTTTTTTTTTTCTTTTTTTTTTGTATGTACATTTTGTAATTAATTCATCAATTAATACAATTTCATTTTTCTTTTACTACTTTGCAAATTTATACTTATGTAGCCTTGAAAGTATACTTTAGTCTTTTTGCTGATTTGATTGACTTCGGACTTGTGTCATTATACTTGTCATACAAATATGTTGAATTTTCATTTCAACTATTGTCAAGTTGAGCCCTTCTTTGCAGCTTTATTATATTTATGACTTAGCTTGGAATTTTGTTGTCTTTGCCTTAGTGACTTTGATTTTCTCAGCAGAATAACTGATATATAGCCACTTCGTACTTCTGTCAACCTAGTTTTAGTGACTTCGGTTTTCTCAACAGAATAATTGGTATATAGTCACTTCGTACTTTTGTCAACCTAGTTTTAGCGACTTCGATTTTCTCAACAGAATAACTGGTATATAGTCATTTCGTACTTTTGTCAACCTAGTTTTAGTGACTTCGATTTTCTCAACAGAATAACTGGTATATAGTCACTTCGTACTTTTGTCAACCTAGTTTCTTTTTTTTTTTTTTTGCCTCGCAGTCTTTCGCCTAGCTTTACCTAGGTCTTTTGCTCTCTCAACAGAGAGTATACTTTTATATTTTTTGCCTCGCAGACTTTCGCCTAGGGATGGCAATTTAGCCCGCCCCGTCGGGTACCCGCCCCGCCCCGCCCCATTAGGGGCGGGGCGGGTTTTAATTTTAAAACCCGAATCGGGTTCGGGGCGGGGCGGGTAATGCTAAAACCCGCCCCGAACCCGCCCCGATTATATATAATATATATTTTTAATTTTTCAAATATATATATATATATATATAATATAATATATCATTTTTAATTTATTTTTTTATGTAAAAGATAAATTATATTATATAAATATGTAAAAAAGAGATATAAATGAATATATATATATACATAAAAAAATTAATATTAAATAATTTTTTAAAGAAAAAAGAAAAAAAAAATTAAAACGGGTAAACCCGCGGATACCCGCCCCATTTTATTACCCGCCCCGTAGCGGGGCGGGTATAAATAAATGTTCGCGGGGCGGGTACGGGTAATGAGAAATCCGCCCC